>JAMQMW010000683.1:34067-75047 GCA_024115155.1 Thelonectria blattea
TGAATGGGGGGCAAACCGCGGCGTCGTCTGTTTCGACGAACAAGAGGGGAGGAAATCGGAATGAAAAGCGGGCAAACAGCGCGTCTCCCTTTGGTGCAGGAATAGGAGAGCTTGCGGGTGGTTTCTAGGGGCTTCATGAATCATCCTGCGGCGGGTTGGGGGGTTCATTGGGAGAGATGCGTGTAGCTCGCGTGCTTGGTTTCGGGAGAGTACCTCCTGAACTGAGATCTACAACTGCGAGATTGGCCTTGAAGATAGGATTTTGGGGTGGATTTGCGGGAAGTAACTCGTATGAACAGTCTTAGAGTCCGAGATGATATACCAGTCCTTCAAACGGCCAAGAAACTGGTCCTAGGGCTGAGACTATAAAGCGTGGGAACTAGAGGCAGAAGTATAGCCAAGAAGCAAAACATGCGAGACCAAGGCGAAGAGAACAATCACTCTATTGATCAGTTGAAGGCACAACCAGCGGGTAATCTGGCAATTAACGGTAGGAGACGACGATTGAGCTCGAAGAACGGATGCAGCTGATTGGCCTATTTCATCTCGCCAGCCTCGAGCCAGACCATAAGGCATACCCGCCTCCCTACCTGAGAGTGACGCACATTACTTTATGACACACTCAGATATGTCTTCCAGGCGTAATGAGTCCCTCACCCAGCATTAAACAAATGTAGGCCCACATCACGTTTAATCACATTCACCTCGGTCACATCACGGCGCACCACTTACGTCAAACACAATCTATTTTGTACCAGTAATATGCTAACTAAATGTCGGTTATCTGGGCAGGTGCCGAGAGGGGTCCATCCTATGGTACAGTCATCAGCAAGGGGGGCTTGCACCGAGGGAATGCTGAACCTGAGAGTGTCATCGCTGGTGATTCGGCTGTGCGTGCGACGAGCCCAGAGAAATGGGAAGAACCTGTAACACCAAGTGGTAAGAAAAGGGGGGGGTGCTCGGGAGTGCGTCCCAAGTGTATATAGGGAGATGGTGAGGGCGAGGCTGGGGGTGAGGCTGAGGGTGGACTGAAGTCTTGTCGAAGGGGTGAATCGTCACCAGAGTCTTCTCTCCGGGGGAAGCAAAGGCTTCATGCCTATTGAACAACCAACAAGTCTTAGTCAGGGGGCCTTCAACCAGCCGATGATGGACACTGCTAACCTGCATCGTGTCCTAGAACGGCAGTGTCGACAAGCCAACATTAGCTCTACATTGCCCGGGTGCGAGAGAACAAACTGCTGTAGACGGCGTCTACAACAGGCGCCGCGTCAATCATTCGTCCTCCAAAGTAGCGGCCGTTGAGGCCCTTGATGGCGTTTTCGCCGCCCTGCACTTTGTCAAACTTGAGGTAGATGTCTCCCTTCGAGTTGGGGTCCACCGAAATGTGCACCACGTGGCCGTACTTCGACTCGGCCTCCTGCCGAACGTCATCCTCGAGCTCTTTGACCCATTCGTCACCTTCTTCCCTAGATGGTAGTTAGCAGACTGTTCTTCCTCGGGGGTTGGCCAACTTGCTCCTCGGGTTCAAACATGTTGTGAAGCACAACACATCGACTGGCCATGTTGACGTTAACAGGCAGTGGCTTAGTCTCCGTCTTGGGCTTCAGGACCTGTCGCTCGTCGTTGCCATTGGTGCTATCGTCGGTCCTGGCAAGCTTTCTCATCAACGCATCGCGGCTGTAGTTGTTAAAGTTGACGCCCGCCACGTCCGTGTCGTCGAGGGCGCTGGCGCCGCCCGATTTCTCATTCTCTCGGCCTCCCGCCCTATCGAAGGCGGATGTCTGCGGGCCACGTCCACCGGCGCCAGAAAAGGCCGAGCCCTGGAACTGCTGATTCTGGCCGGAAAATCTCTGCAACAGGTTGGCAGTGCTCTCAGGGGTGAACTTATCGTTTCCGAGACCGACACGGATGGGACGCCCGGCCAAATCGAAGCCGTTCATCTTCTCCAGCGCCTCTCGTGCCTGTGTTGCGTCGCGGAACTGAACAAATCCGTAACCGCGACTTCGACCGTTCTCGTCCTTTTGCAGTTGGACAAACTCAAGCTCGCCAAAGGGCTCAAAAACAGCTTGCAGGTCCTGCTCCGTCACGTTGAAGTGGATGTTGCCGACGTAGAGTCGATGGAAGGGGATGGAGTTGGGGTGAGCGCCGGCCTCGGGGTTGCGGGCTTGTCGGTTCTTTTCGGCTTCTGTCAATTGAACGATGACAGGAATACCTAGGAGTTTCTGTCCAGTGAGTTGAAGGGCTTGCGTAACGGATTCTTCGTTCTTGAACTCGACATAACCAACCCTGTTCATGTTAGCTGAGGCTCGATACAACTTGTGAATGTTGACATACCCCTTGGATCTCTGGCTGATACGATCCTTGACAATCTGGGCTTCGTTGACGGGGCCAACCTTCTCAAAGAACTCCTTGAGCTCGCGGGTGCGGAGACGAGCTGCGAGCTGCTGGACGAACACGGTGCGACGGTCTCGTTCGTCTTCGGTGAGCTGGGGCGTGGCCTCACGCTTGTTGAAGTCTCCTCGGCGGTCGTCATCCCGGCCGCGGCCATACTCGCGGGAACGGCGGTCGCGATCGCGTCGGTCACGAGGGTCACGCTCGTCGCGAGGGCGGTAGTGGCGATACGGCGAGCGCGATCGAGATCTCGAGCGTCGTCCGCCCCTGTAGTAGTCGCCATCTCTGTTTCGGCGCGAGTGGCGGCGGTCGTCGTCGCGGCTCCTGCTTCTCCTCCTACTCTTGTGGCTGTCGGCATCGCTTCGGGGGGTGCCTAGGTCGGGGGTGCCTTTCCGGCTGCGAGTCTGGCTGGTGTCTCGACGATCTCGCCTTCGACGGTCGTCACGGTCTCGGTGTCGGCTGCCATCGCGGCCGCGGTCACGCTCTCGATCCTTGTCCCGTCGATCGGACCGCTCATCCCTAGAGCTTTCGTCGGTGGGACTCTTGACCTTCTGCTCGGTGTCCTTTGCCGTGGCGTCAAGGAGTGCTTCGACGTCCAAGGTGCTCATGGTGTCTGATGTCGTGCGAGTCTAGAAGAGTTTTGAAAATAGATGCACCTAATCGGGCTTCCAGGTTAGTCAAACCTCTGTTGTTGCACAACCGTCTTCGTGGTAATGGGGCAGCGTTGGGAGGACCGAGGAAACGTGTTGGGGCTTGACAGGTGGTGCCTGATTGAAACAAGATTTTAGACTCAGCCACATCTCACGTCACGTGATGCGCCACACACTTCGCCACGTCAATCGCCAAACATGTGAACGCAACAAGAGAGCCCGATGATTTGGAAAAGTGAAAGAAGTGATTATTAGATGTATAGATCTGTCCAAGAGTAGCTTTCCCGCCACGCGTCCAATCCAGAGCATTAAACTATAATAATTAACCGTGGTCATAAATGCCCTGCGCCCGGCATAAGCTCGTTACCATCCTAAATCATGACTACTTGTATGCCCCAACTGGTTCGATGCCGAGCATTAGTTGGGACAAAAATGGGTGCAACTGTCCCCGAGGAACGCTTTTATGCAGAAAGAATGAATCGTCCATGACACCTTCAGTTGGTCTTCTTCTTAGTACCATACTGGAGCTCGGTGCCAAAGATGGAGTCCCAGAACTTGCTGGTGACGCCAAAGCCAAGCTCATAGTCAAGGAAGTGATGAGCAAGGTGATATTTCTTCAGCTCCTTGTACCACAGGGGAAGGTTTTGGTGATGGAGGAAGTAGTGAGTCAGGTCATAGCAGACGTAGCCGAAAATACCGCCGCAGTAGACGGCAGTACCGGCATGCCAGCTGTAGACGAAGATGGCATGAGCAAGGTACCAGAATGGCGTTGCCAGAGCCACGAACAGGGTCGGGGGCATGACGAGTCGGTACTTGTCCATGGGCAGGTAATGGTGAATGCCATGAAGCAAAAAGTGCAAGGTGATGCCCACGCGGTTGTCGGGGAGATAGCTGGCAAAGGTTAGCAACTGCTGGATATCAGGTAAATGAAGACATACTAGTCAAGGTGGAAGAGGAATCGATGCAGGATGTATTCGATGAGTGACCAGAGAAGGAAACCGCATCCGAAGTAGGTGACCAGCTTGACTTGACTACTCAGACCCTGCGAGGCAAGGTGTAGGCCGTACCCGACACAGGGCAACCAGACAGTAGGAATCAACCACCAAGGCGTCTTGGAGAGGGGCTCGAGGAAGTTGCCAAAGAGAGGGGCAGACTGACCGCCCTTGTAATGTCGAGGGCGATGAACCTGGTCGAGGTAGAATTCTTTGGAGAAGCCACCGAACCAAATTTGGGGGAACAGAGGGCGGTTCAGGTCCAGGAACTTGTGCTTCGTGTAGTCGTTGTCGTAGTCGGTATCCTTGGACAGATCCTCCTCGCAGGACATGCCGGTTCGAGGGTGGATAACTGGCTCCTCGGTGGCGCCGTTGGCAGTTCCATTGGCAGACCCGTTGACATGACCATTCGCGGCGCCGTTGGCAGAACCGTTGGCGGCACCGTTAGCATGGCCATTGCCGTTCGCGGCCTTTTGCGTCACGAGGAAGCCGACAAGGGAGTCGTCGAGAACATCGTATGCGGCATCGGAGTGGGTATGCGAATCCTCGTCCTTCAGAATCTCTTCGATGTCTTTACCAGCATAGTCGTAGACAAGGTCGGCGCCGCCAGGATGGTCCTCGGCGAAGTCGGTGATATCGTAGACCTTGTTACCGATAGTGACATAACAGGACTTCTGGGAGTTATGCGACTCGACTTCAGCGCGAGTAAAGGTAGGCAGCGTTCGAGCAGGCATCTCGGAAGATGGCGGTGGGGAGTCGGATCAGGTTTGGTTGGATGCAGTCGGGGACGTCGATTGCGAGAGGCGACGAGGCGAGAGGAGGCAGGAAGAAGTTGGCACGGGAGGATTGCGGAAGGAGCGTCGGGAGAAGCGCAGGGAGGGAAAACAATGGACCTGGCAAACAGCGATTGAGTAGAAGAAAAGGGAAAAACGGCGCCAGCCCTCTCTCGAGTTATACGCACATGGAGAGGAGACGACGGGCGGGTGACGGGAAAGCAGGAGCAGGAGTAGGAGCAGGGGTTCCGGGGGCTTTTTTTAATGAGGATCCTCCCCATCTGTGTTAGTGATGGAGTGGCGCTACAATGACCGCTGAACAGGCCACACCGACGGCATCTCTGGGAATTGCCGGAAGCAGAGGATAGATTTGCTCTGAGATATTCCAATGAGATGCGGCCAATTACTCGGATGGCCTCATTTGCCGCTTCTCTTATCCAGAGCCCTGGCAGTGTCGGAGCAGTGACGCGAATTTTACGGTTTGCTAGGGAGGTACAGTTGTAGGTACTCGATACTATGTTCCCGGCGTTCCGTCGGCACTTACAGAGCGGCATCTGGGTACTAAAGAATTGGATGACAAACAACGACGCATTCGAGTTGGCATCCATTTCATTTCGTTTTAGCCCTAACATCCTCTCCTGTCCAAGTTGTTGCCTGTAACGTGGCTCAATGTTTATGCTGGTGCCTGAATACTTCTCAGAGCTGCCATCTAATCAATCAATCTCTCCCAACAGGTCCAGGGGCTGATACAATGGCGGGTGGCCGTTGAGACTTGGGAGGAAGGGCAAGAAGAAAAAAAACATGGCCCCACCGGAAAGCCAAAGATCCGAAGCTTGTGTCGCTCGACTCGCCGCTGAATAATAACGTCGGGTCCAACTGTCAAGTATCTTGGGAACGTGCGTCGTCTGGGGTCTCGGAGGCGTCGGGTCGGCCCAGATTTCTCTTTGGAGCGAGCGGCCGAGTGACAAGGGCCGAAGAAGAAGGCTGTTTCATGCATTGAGAAATCGTTGTGAAATCGTCATGGCTGGCTCGAGAAGTCCGCGACTTCCAGAAGCCATGAGCCCTCCATCAGCCCACCCCACGAAAGGCTGGGCAAGGTGGACGCGCGCAGTTGCTGATGCATTTGCCATGGATTGCACAACAGACAAGCCACCAAGATCAGGTGCAGCTGAGTGCATGAAATTCGACTGCGCCAATCATTGGGCAGCGAAGCTCTTGTCAGGCATGTGACGGCATCGAACAGCCACTCGATGATGCGTATCAAGCATCGTCACCACGATGAAGAGTACGGAAAGGTGGTCTCCATGACATCGAACAAAAGTACGAATATGTACGAATAAGGATGCAGTGGGCATTGGTTCAGCGTCACTCGTTGGTCAATAACCGCCGAGCTGAAAAGGCGAGATCAGGAATCCAACTGGTGGCTTACCCCTTGCATGATGACTGATGAGCGATGAGCTGACCACAGCTCAAAAGAGCTCAAAAGAGTTTTATTTTTCGGCTTGTCAGCATCATGTCTTCTGCTGTATGCCTTCTGACTTTTCGTGAGAAGTCAAAAAAGGATTAGATGGTAAGGTAGACTACCTATTCGGAGCTTCTCAACATCTCTGCAAAGACACCTTCCAAGCTCTTCAGCAACCAACCGCATGGATGATGGCGGCGAGATGTGATGGAATTCTCCACCCCACCACAGCTGAATGAGCACTTTGCCTTCGACGCCACACGACTGAAACGGAAAGACCGTCGATCTTGGCTTCAAAATTGCTGAAGAAAAGCACATCCACCCAGAAGGATTCGTAGACCTAACCAACTGAGCCTCATCGTCGGAGGCCTGGCGGAGGAGAGTCAGCTCACGGGTTGAGGCTGGAGCACCCGTTCCTGCCCATTTCTGCCCTACGGCACACGCAAAGAACGCTATTCAGAGCCGTCAAGCCACAGTTCCCCGTCATCAAAGTGGCAACCACCTTCAGCCCGCCTGCCCGTCTCACACTCACCTGCCAACCCCTCGTCGCAAGACGGTAATTAATTATTCTTGTAGCTTTTCTCATCGCTCTCACCAACTCCTCTTCTTCTCCTCTTCTCCTCGTAGTCTCCCCTCGCAAGCTACTTCTCCCTCCGCGAACCCCTCGCCAACGAACTCGCTACCCAATCCAACCCCGCCCGCTTGTTGCCTCGTCCGTGCTACTGCCGCCCGACTGCTGCCACCACTGTTATCTCTTCTCGCTGTAGGGCTGTGTGGTCATGCCGTCATTCTCGACGTCGCGGGGCTCCTGGCTGCTGCTCTTCGCAGTTTGCCTCGTCTTGCTCCCCGGGAAAGCTTCGGCTTTCGGAGCTGGTAACATTCCCTCCATCGCACAGGTTCGCTTTCATTCAGTACTCGCCCATACTCGCACTCGCTGACTCTGCGCGTGCCTCAGGTCGAGGGCCATAACTGGCGACATGGAGGTTCGTTCACCGTCTGACCCCTCGCGGGCTCCCCACGTGCACCAGCTCACATACCCGAATAACCACAGATATTGAGGATATTCTCGAGACCATCGCCTTTCTTCACGGCAAAAAATGGACGTCTATGCTCATCAAGCGTGTTTACTTTGGCAATTGGCTTCGCGACTACTCCCAAGCCGTCGACATTGGTAGTCTGAAGAGTGTCAATGCCGCCACCATTCGCATCCTGGTAACCCATCCCTCGTCGGTCGTTTGAGAAAATATCGGCACCTAACTTCCTGCCTAGGTTTGGGTCATGTCTTTCATGTCTTTTGGATATGCGACCGAGGAGTTTGAGGTGACGGAAGAACGACTGGGTGTTTATCGCCCCGAGGAGCACATCGACAACCCCCTCGGATACGGAGACGGCCTCGATGCTCGAACCTTTGATCCCCGACTGCGCGGCCCTGTCCAGCCAATCGAAACCCAGATTGATCCTCGAACGGGAATGAAAAATTACATTGCGAACGAGACGGGCCAATGGGCGACCAGCGCATCCTATCTCCGTTATAGCTTTGCCAGATCCATCCACTTCGGTCGTCTCTACACCAACGGCTCCAAGCATGGCAAAGAGGAGGATCTGTGCGAAGCTCTCAGGTGCCTCGGCCAGGCACTGCACTGCATGGAGGATTTCAGTGCTCACAGCAACTACTGCGAGTTGGCCCTTCGCGAACTTGGTTACCACTCCGTCTTTGCGCATTGTGGAACAGCCACCGAGATCAACCTTCATGGCAAGCGTGTGTTCCCCCTTGTCACCGGCACGTTTGGAGCTGTTGATTTCTTGCACTCCGTCATCGGAGAAGCAACGGATCACTTCACTCAGGCCGAGGTTGATGAGGTCGACATCGCCCTAAAGAATGCAGAGGGCACTTCCAACAGTGGTGGTTCCTCTTCTCGAGGCTTCTTCGGGCTGGGCGCCCCGACTGACTTCATCTCCTTGGTGGGAACACTGCCCGGTGTTGGTGATGGATTCGCTGCTCAAGCCAGAGACCTTAAGGCTGCCTCGGACGCCCAGGATCGGGTGAACCATCAACAAACGAGCCGAGACATGACGCGCGATAACCAGAATGTCGTTCCCGGCATGAGCCCCAACTTCGACCCTGTCAAGGTGGCTGGCCAGATTTATCCCATTCTCGAGTTCCGAGACAAGATCGTCAAGGCTATCAGTCGCGGTATCAGCAAGATTCCCGGCCTGGAGAAGCTCCTTGAGAAGATTAGTGAGACTCTCACGGCCTTTATCCTCGGCCTTCTTGCCCCCTTCATCAGGCCCATTATCAACCAGGTTTCCAAGTCCCTGAAGGATGGCTCATCTGGTGTCATCACTGCCAGCGCCAATTCTCAGCTTGAGCCGTGGGAGAACCCTCGATGCTCCGATCCCACGCATTCCATGCTGTCCAAGGATCACTTCACAAATATCCTCAACTCTCTGGCTGGCCGCATCGCCGCCACTATCCTTCAATATGTTGTTCCGTAAGTTGCCCTCCTCAAAACTGTCACATTGTCAAAGCCCCGCTAACCAAGACGTAGCCGCATCTTGTATGCTTGGGAAAACCCTTCAGTCCCCGTTGATGAAATCATGAACGACATCCTGCGCGCGTTCCACCATCCCGCCGCCCGCAGTGATCAAGTTGAGATTCAACGCAGCATGTACGACACAGTCAAGAAGTGGGCTAACGAGCATCCCCGCCGCCATGAGCTTGGTCATCTCCTCTCGTCCGAGTCGGTCAAGCACCACAAGAACCACATTCTCAAGAACGACAAGAACGGCAACCGTGGTTTCGAAGGCGGCTGTGGTTCCCACACAGCTACCGGTGGCCACGGGAAGACGACTGGCGGCCTATGGTCTCAGATCAGCACCCGCGACATGGATTCCATGGCTGGCAGAGACGGTGACCCTTCCAAGGACTACCTTTCCAACACGCCTGCGCCGGGTAGCGGGGGCTCTTACGACTATGGCAACAACCCTTCGTACGGCTCGTCCGACGGTGGTTATCAACAGCAGAGACCTCAGCAAGGCGGTTACAATGCCTCTCCTTCTCAGCCCGCGTACGGCGGATATGGTAGCCCTCCTCCTCCTCCGCAGGGATACGGCGCGCCGCCACCGGGTCAGTGGGGTGCTCCTCCTCCTCCGCCACCCGGGCAATACGGAGGCCCAGGATACGGCGCTCCTCCTCCGCAACCTCCCTACGGGCAGCCCGAGTACGCACAGCAAGGCTATGGAGGACAACAGTACGGGGGGGCAGGCTACGGTCAGCCGCCGTACGGTCAGCCGCCCTATGGTCAGCCTCCGCCCGACCAGGGACCTCCCTCGTGGAACCAGTATCCCGGCCAGGGTCCCAGGTACTAAGGGTTCAGACATCAAGCAAGTGCGCCGGTTCGTGAACTGAGGACAAGGCTGCGAGGGGTCGGTGTTTGGGTCAATGATCGGAACCGGGATGGACGGGGAAACGGCCGCTGAGATACCCAACGCTACCTAGAGAGAAAATCCTTCAGGGGGTGTTCAATCGTCATATTGTTTTTTCGTCTATGAAAAAAGTTCTCGCCATCACCTCGTACAATGTCGCAACATGCCACTGGTCTGGGCTCGTTGGGGCAAATATCATGTATTGCCCAACAAGCAGAGACGTAATCATGATTGCCACTCTTCCGCTAAACCACTCGCTGCGCTTTGCCCCTTCCAAACTCCCGGCCCTATGCTGTACAGACAAATGAAAAGAAAGTAGAGACAGGTAAATTGCTGGAATATACGAGACGTGGTCGTGCCATATGTTCATGTGATGTTTCTGGGGGGTTCGGTTCCCTTTACCGAGACCGTCAGGGGGGGTTTTCTGAAGTTAAGCGGTCATGGATGTCCGCGAGGGGAAACAACTACGTTTTCCTTTTTTTACATCTTGCCGCGCCGGGGATCCTGGGCCTCGGCAACGCGCATGTCGCGAATCTCCTTTGTGCCCAGGCTCCCCAGGCCGCCCTCGGAGCGACGTTCCCAGCCGCCGAGGCGGACGACCTGGCAGGTAGCGTTGTCGCCGTCGGAAGACACCTCGGTGGCGTACTTGACGACGGCTCTGGCGCCTTCTTCTGGTGTGCGTGCTTCCTTGACGACGTCGACGATTTCCTGGTCGCTGAGGGTGCCGGAGACGCCGTCGGACATGAGGACGAGGAAGGAGTACTCCGCGGGGCCCATCTCGACGCGGGTGATTTCGGGCTCGGCCGAGACGCCGATGCGCTTGCTCTTCATGTCTCCGAGGGAGCGGCTGTTGGCGAGGCCGGCGATGCGCTCCTCGCCGAAGCTGTCGCCCGAGACCATGGACCCGGCGGGGGCGTAGCGGCGGAGGCGACGGGTTTCGGTGGGATTGCTCGGGTGGTGGTCCGACGTCAGGGGCTGGGCGAGCCCGGTGGCCGTGTCGCAGAGGAGGATGCGGCTATCGCCGACGTGGGCGCAGAGGAGGGTGGACTGGGCGGCCGGGTGCCAGAAGGGCGCGGGCGTGGGCGTGGAGATGAGGGCCACCGAGGCCGTCGAGCCGCCCTTGAAGCGCGTCGGGCCGCCAATGTCGTTTCCGAGCGGCGTCGACGGCGCACCTAGGATCTCGTCGTTGTTCAGCGGGGTATCGCTAGCCCGAGAGTCGTCGGGGTCTACCTTTTGGGCCTGTGCCGACACGAAGTCGAGGTCGGCGCGCAGGAAGGCGTACGTCATGACGGATTCGATGGTGATGTCTCCTTCGGCCTCGGACTTTTCGTTGGACAGGACAAAGTGCTCCGGGTGGAATCGTCGAAAGTAGCCGCCAATGGTTTTTCGATACTCCATGACCAGGTCCTTTTCCAGCTGGACGGCTTTGGCGCGGTCCGTCACTTCGGCCGGGGGTGATGCTGCGCTGTGCATGGGCTCTCCGTGGACTGGCTTTCCGTTGACGACTCCGGCGCTGGCCTTGGGGGCGTCCTTTTTCACCTCCTCGGCATCCTTCATGTCCACGGCGTCGAGGGCTTCCTTGGGTGTTGTCGGGGCTGCGGTTGTCGATTTGCTGCTTGAGCCGCTTGAGCCGCCTCGTCCGGGTTTCCTCTTGCGGAGGCTGCTCTGGAGTCCGAATTCTTTGGCGGCCTTTTCAATGTAGCCGGGCATCTCGTCTCGAGCAAAGTCGGCGCACTGGGTCCCTCCATGTCCGTCGAAGACGCCGAAATAGAAGACCTGGGGGTCGCCAAGGGCACTGTCGGCGGGAGTCGCCTCTCCCGGCTTCTGCTGCACACTCCTAGGGGCTCTCTTAGCAAAGGCCGGGATACTGATTGTGCCTGCCTGGTCTCTGTCCTCGTTGTAGGGACGGCTTCCGCGATCGGTGGCCACGCCGAGGTGGTGCTTGGCGCGGCGCATGGGAATGCGCACAACCGTCAGGTCCCTCGTCGATGGGATGTACGGCGGGGCAACGGCGGGAGCAGACCCGGGGCTCGGGGTGTGAGGGGTTGAGGCATCGCGAGGCAATTTATGGCCGGGGCCTCGTGACAGGCGGGAATCTGGATGGACGGAAGATGACGGGAGATGTGTGACGAAGTAGGTAACAAAGCTGCGTTTCTGTGCCGCATTGCATCGTGGGGATGAGCCGATGGACCGAGAGACGGGTCGTCTGCAGGTGCTTCGCAACGACGGTTCAAGGGAAGGCTGTGAGAATGTCGAATTGGCCGAAGACGACAGGCAAGAGGTGGTTTTCGTAGAGGTGTGTAACCGACGCAGACGTGTAGAGTCAACGTGTTGTGCTTTCAGGCCGTCGTTGAGGGACTTGGAGGCGGCGCACAACTGCGATGTCGGTCTCGGGTGCCGAGAAACATGGATAGTCGCGGAACGAACCGCCGGCCGCACAAACGGTGCCATTGTCGAGGGGGATTGCTTCGCCGAGCTGTATGACTGTGTCCTCAGACATCAGCGACCCAGAAAGTACAGAAGCACAGCACACGTGTTGCTGTCCAAAGCCATGGGGCAGAAGAAGCTGAGGTTGAGGGCGGCGGTTTCGTCGACTAGGGGAAAGCCGGCGGATCGATATCGGAAAGCTCGAGGTCGACGGAGGAGGAGGAGGAGGGAGAGCTGCGGTAGTCGCGGGGAAAGATCGGGTTGTTTTGTGCCCGAGATGGCAGTGAGGTTCAAGTGGTGAGAAGAAGGCGCTCTCAGCAACGCCCGTAGAGAAGAGAGGTTGGAAGTGAAGCCAGTTGGTTTGAAGTCTCGAGGAAGGTGACGACAGATGGACAATGATTTCCAGGGTGGGGCGGTTTGTCAGTGAGAATTACAAGGGAAGTCATTTCCAGAAGTTGACGGCAGCCAATCAGCGCTGACATCCCCATCTCGGCGGTGATTCTGCGGCGCGGGGTCCGGGGCTCGTTAGGGGACCGCAGTCAGCTGAACCAAGATTCGACCGCCTATAAATTAGGGGTCATTCTCCGGAGTGCAGTGGCCTGTCCTGGGCAATCCCGTGAGCGCGGGCGGTGGAGGTTAGGGTACGTACCCCCGCATTTCGGTGGAGATGTTGCATGTTCTCATCGGGAACTTTAGATGATGATGCTATATTCACTTTCATCCCGCCACCGCACGAGGGCCACTCACACCTCGTGGCCGACGTCACCGGCTTCGAAGAAACACTTCCCATGTCTATGAAACATCCTTGCTCTTCACCATGGGCGAGTCCGCAGCAACCGCTCCCGCCGAAGCCGATGGGTCTGAACAACCTTCCAAGAGCGATCCCTTCCTCCCGCGCGCCTTGGACGTCGATGCGGCTGGCGATATCGTCCTGGACGTGACCTTTGTCACCTCGGCCGCCACGCTGAACAAGACGCGCAAGGCCCAGCTGGCCGCCAGCAGAAAGGCCGGCGTCCAGCCTCCGCCGCCGTCGGTCCTGAAGCCCGTGGTCCGCGTGGCGTATCGCGTCAGTCTGGCGGCGCTCAAGAAACACTCAAAGTATTTCTCCAACCTGCTCTCGAATGCGCAGTTCCGCGAGGCAAGGATCATATCCGATGCCCACGGCAGACTCGCCGAGAGAAACGTCAAGCCCGGCAAGGCCCCTGTTGGTGACCTACCCTGGATTCCCATCAAGGACGATGACGATGCCACCAAGGCGGCTGGTCGCGAGAAGGCCATGGAGGACATGCTGAACATTATCCACGATAAACCCCCCAAGACGGCGCGGGCTACCATGTCGTATGTGACGACGCTGGCCATCATGGCGGACCGGTTCGACTGCGCCGCCGGCGTGGCTAGGTGCTTGAACACGGAGCTGAAGTTCAAGTGGCCGGTCACCACGGGCAAGCCACTCCGCGGCGAGGACGGGAAGCCCACAGACACGGAGCAAGCGCTCCGTCAAAAGATCTTCACCTCGTGGCTGTTGGGTCAGCCGATGCGCTTCCACCACTCCTCGCGGGAGTTGATCTTGAGGGGATCGTCTCTGTGGAGCGACTTCTCGGACGTCGAGTCTGACCTGACGGCTGCGTGGTGGAATCTCCCCGACGGAATCGAGGGTAAGTTCCCTCGCCATTCATAAACCATGCAACGTAAGGTATTCACACAGGGACAGAGGAACTCCGATACAGACGTGAATGCATCCTCAACACCATCGGGTCCGTCCAGCGGCACTTCCTCTCCCTCTTCTCGTCGCGTGAGAGACAGTGCAAGCTCGGCTACGACACCAGCGGAGCATGCGATTCGTTCCAGCTGGGCCAGATGCTCAAGTTCTTCCTTGGCAAGAACCTCTTGTTCCTCGTTGACTTCAGTCCCAGGTCTCTGGATGCCGTCCCAGACACCGCCATGATGGACATTGAAGAACTCCTCACGACGCTCTCGCAGTGTCCAAACTATCAACTAGACAAGCACCATACCAACTGTGGAATCAGAGTGCGTATGGAGCCGATTCTAGGGTACGTTCGATCCATGTTGACGGCCACCGTCATTGCGCTTCCACACGCGGACTGGAAGCGTCGACGGACAGATGTCTCATGGGTATCCCTAAGGGAGAATGGCCACGCCCACGACGAAGACATCCCCGTCAAGACATTTGCCTTTACTAGAGCCATTGCCAACGACCAGCGTCTTCAATACGAGGGAGCACTCTACTCGGATGCCAAGGCCGTCTTCACGGCAGATGAATGGGATTGGACCCCCCAAGCTTGATGTGCGAACAAGTCTCGCTTGCCGCGTGCCTCTCAATAAAAATATATGCTAGATGGACTCATGAAGATATAGAAAGCGGTCAACTAGATTTTGCGCCTCGCGCAAATTTTCCCTTCCCCCCTCTCTCGTCTTGACGTCGTCATTCACATTATCAACCCCCTCTCAGATTTACACGGTGGTCGTCTTCTCGCTGGGGATGTTCTTGCCGGCGTGGGATCCGTCGTGGCTGCTGCTGTCGTCGGCGCGGGGAGCGACGGGCTTGGCCTTCATGAGGGGCCAGTGTCCGTTCTTCTCCTTGAAGCGCAGCACGACGAAGCCGGTGATGACGCAGATCCAGTACAGGTTGTACGAGATGACGGAGCCGTACGTGGCCGAGTTTGTCCAGCCGAAGATGGCGTTGAAGATGCCCCAGCCGCCGCCGTCGGACGTGTTGGGCGAGCAGCACTGCGACATGTTAGACTAAGATGGACGGAATAGCAAGGAGATACTCACGTTGACGTGCCAGACGCTCTGGTCAATGTCGTAAGAGCCGGGACCGGCACCAAACTCGGAGGCCTCGCCGCCGATGAACTCGTTCCACTTCTGCTGCTCGAAGCTCCAGACGGAGCGGGAGAAGAGGCCAGCAGCCACGAGGTAGAGCAGGCAGGTAGAAGCGACCAGGAAGACCTGGAGCCTGGCAGTAGAACCACCCCTGGAGGTAGGCCGTCAGCGGGGGTTTCTCGGGGGAAACAATAATGTTTGAGGCTGGGTAACTCACTTATACAAGATGTAACCAACCACACCACCGCACAGGAGACCAATGATGGTAGGCAGAGGAATGGCCTTTGCCGAGGCAGTAAAGGAGACACCAGCCACAAAGACGACAGCCTCAACACCCTCACGCAGGATGGTGATGAAGGGCAGGACGAACATGGCGTAGCGCTCGAGGAAGCGCTTGACGACGCCCTTTCCGCCGGCGCGGAGGGGGCTCTCGAGGGCCTTTGCGAGCTTGACACGCCACTTGGCCTGCATCTTGCCGATGCGCAGGAGGGCGGCGCCCATGACGGTGATGATGAGCGAGGCGAAGAGCGAGAAGGCTCCCTCGTAGTAGTACTCGTTTGCCTCCCACGAAGTGTTGCCGACCGTGTAGAAGACGCCGATGACGGCGGCCGCGATGACCATGCACACAAAGAAGCCGATGCCGGTACCAAGCCAGACCTTGGGCATGTTAGCAAGAGATCAGAGTGCGGGCATGAGTGCGAGGAATTGTGAGAACTCACCTGGCGTCTTAGACGCTTGTACACGGCAACGTCGCCATCGGGGCCGTCCAGCGTCTGCTTGAGGAAGGCCAGCAGGACGGAGACGATGATGACGGTCTCGACGCTCTCTCGGAAGACGACGAGAAAGACGGGCACTGAAAACACATCGACGGCCATGGTTGCGATGTGAGGAATGTGAATGGGCCAATACCTCAAAGGACAGATGCAATTGCCCTTGGAGGAGGCGAGCGGGATAGATAAGGCAATGCTCGAGATGAGGAGGAGGAGGAAGTTCAAGAGATCAACGACCGCGCTTGATCTGATAATTGATTGAGGCAGACAAATGCAGAACGGATCAGATAATCGGGACGAGGCCGCTAAAGATTAAGTCGGGTCATGAGGGATGGGATGGACAAAGTACCGGGTACATCGAGACGATGCAAACGGGGTGCCCCCATGTTAAACAGAAGAAGCACAACATGCTGCGTTACCAGACAGGGGTCTCAGTGGCTCCAATGGTCTCCAATGGAGGGACGGAGGAGGTGTCTGAGATCAAAAACCTTGAGCTGGTCGGGGTGTGGCTTCGAGGCCAGTCGCTAGCACGGGGCGACTCGGCAAGGAATTGCCGTGGCGTGGGATGGCCTTGAGAAGGGCATTGTGAGGGGATGAACCAATTGTGTCTTCATTGTGCGTTTTGGGTGTTTCTTTTTGATTCTGTCGCCCAAGTAGAGTGTGTCGTGGCTACTGAAGAGAGCTCGATGTAAAGCTTCAACGGCACCTTGATACTGCTTCTCAGCTTCGCACACAGCTGCTCAAGTTGCGGTGGAGAGACTTCATCATCGAATTGTATCCGTAAAAAGAATCCAAACAGGGAAAAGATTCAAAACGACAAAACGAAACCATTTGAATCCATATTCCCCGAAGTGGAAGCGTCGTAAACCCGAGATTCGTAGCTCCCCACGCTGGCAAGCGTCGATCGGACGACGTTTTGAAGATGGCCTCTCTTCATGGTCAGGGATTCATTCGCAGGTCATGCGACAGTCTTTTTCTTCCTTTCCGCGGTGTTGCTTGTCAGAGATTTAGGATGGGAAACGGCGGGGTTGGTTGATGCGGAATCGAGTCGACACTAGCTTTTCGACTGGAGATTGAAGTGAGACTAAGGCAGGACGTGGAATTAAGCCTAGAATTAACTGTAAAAACCAGCTTGTTTTTACGAGTTTCCTCATTGTCGAGCTGCAGCCAACGGATGAGAGGGTATCGAGACGGCGTTTTCCAACATTGGGATGGTAAATTCTCATCGGTGTTTTCGTCGCAAACATCAAGCCACTTGTAGATGCCGGCAATCTGCATCTCGTCCAAAACGTGCTGAAGCCCACGGAGCAGACTGGGACACGCCCAACATCTGTATCCGTTCGTGGTGTGAGCAGGACGGAAATATACCGAGAGCGATCGGAAGTCGAGCCGAATCATGTTGCAGATGCGAAAACATCCTTGCTCTTCCATGACCAAGAAGCATGGGGGGTTCCAATGCAAAGTCCAATTGCTCTTCAGAGGCAAAAAAGATGGGCATTGGGACCTTCTTCAGCCGCACAGAACGGATGCTTCGAGTCATACTCCGTAGACTCGGAAGTCGCGCGGCGTCGCAGTCACAGGCCTTCAAGCTGCTTCATGACTGGGGCCGTGTTGGTGGAGGGGACCGTGGCCTAGAACACCCGTGGGAGTCAAGGGTCTTGTCAACTTTCTGGCCTGATTCCAGCACTTTGCTCCGGCTCGTCTTCGTCTGAGCCCTGAGCATCTTCGGAGGTGACTCGGTTATCGACGTTTGCGGATTGTTTGTCGGGTGATGATGGATGTTGAGGCTGATGGGATGTGAGGGCAACTTCAATGAGGTTGATACGAAGTGCCTCTTGTAGCTGTGATGGATGGATGTTGTTCTGATGCCTGCTGGATCGGGCCACGAGGGTATCCGTACCTGCCTGTAATTGCTTCGTAGTACGGATAGGCAGGCGCCCTTCCGCTCGCTCTTTCCCTGTCTGCATCGTGGTGGTCACAATGTACGGCGCCGGAGGAATCACACACCCGATTAATTCAAAAAGGAAAGAAGAAAAAAAAAAACCGTCAAACAGCCATGGTCAAACATGGTGAGTGTCGATCCATGATGCATCCCCATGTCCTCCTTCTTCATCCCACGTCCCGCATCGATTCAAAAAACCATGCCGGCCGGTCGGATCGGCCGCGCCACCCAGTTTGCAACCATCAAGACAAGCTTGGCAACAAGGTTAACCAGGGAGCAAGTCGAGCACCGACTGCTGAAGCTCTCGTTTCTTTACGAGGCGAAAAGGTCGACGGGAAGCGCTGCAGCCCACGGATTCGTCGAGGATCCCCATGCGCCGCATCCCTGTCTCTCGGCTCTGACGTGCCGTGAGCGGACCCTTGGGAGCCTCTGGAAGGCTTGGCTGTCCATCAGAAAGCTTGGTAGCTTCTGGGGGAGCGGAGGAGTCCTTGGCTGCTCCCACGCGGCCGGTGATCAGGCTTGGCAACTGGTCAGGACGTGTAAGACCCCCAACTTGCATACGAAACTCGAATGGGACAGTGTTGACGATGTGGGTAGTTCAGGTTCTGCAAACCTTGCAGAATGCCCGTCGCCGACTGTCAAAGACTTCACACGCTACGAGACCACTGAACGAACTCCCTCTGGCAGTGGCACCACTCCAGGTCCATCATGACCTTGCTCCGCCGACGTCGCGCGATTACTGGCTGGCGATTGATAAGATGGAAATCGTAGGACCACGCTACGTCGCCTGGCGCGGGCTAGACTCAAGCTTTCTCAAGCCACAAGTCCCGAAAGCTTGTCCATCTTATCCATCTCTGGACCACGACCCCATACCACCAAGCCCAGCGCATGCCAACCGGCGCCAAAAAGCGGAGAGCTTCACATCAGCCTCGAGACCCTTTGCCTCTGTGCTTCAACGGGAATTGAGCTGTTGTCATGCTACGTAAGACACAACGGATACGCATACCCCAATTAGTTCGCCGGCATCGCAAGTTGCATTCAGCTCCCCTTGGGACTGGCTAGGGTGGACCATGACAGCGACTTTGGGCGAGATGGGGGTTGGCCGGTGGCCATGGCTCTCGTACTAACTTTTTATCAATCGAATCTCTCCAAGTATCGAGTACATCTGAGTGATTAACAAGGCCAACCCAGACCACGACCATGTCCATCTTTTTCTCTTCACGAGCTCCGGAACCATTGATTCATGACTCCATCGTCCCACGTTCCGTCCTCACCCTCCACTTCAAATCTCGCCTCTGGTACTTTTTCTCTCTTCGTCTTACCCGATTCTTTTGTTGTTGGACGAACGAGGCGCCCCCATCCTCCCCCCTCTCTTGAATCCTGGTCTCTGGAAAGCTCAGGCGACTCACTGTCCGTCTTAGCCTTCTTTGCCCGCCGCCGTTTTTAGCTCCATCGTTAGAACTCTTCATGCTTTCGTCTTGTCTTATCTGATCCGGCCATCTCCCATCTTGTTTCCTGGCCTTCTCCATCTTCCCTCAACTCGTCTGGACGAGGTCGGTGTAACCTCTTCTGCTGCTCGTCCTCTCTCCCTCCTTGTCCATCTCCATTACACCTCGACAAGATGGTTTCGAGTTTCCTGCCCGTCGTGGCAGCGTCCTTGCTGGCTTTGCCCCAGCTTGTTGCTGCGGCCACTGTCAAGTATGACTTTGATATCCACTGGATCAGAGCAAACCCCGACGGTGCTTTCGAGCGTCCAGTCATTGGTATCAACGGCAAATGGCCAATTCCTACCATTGAGGCCAACATTGGTGACCGAATCATCATCAATGCTCACAACAACCTCGGAAATCAGTCAACCTCGCTGCATTTCCACGGTCTCTTCCAGAACGGCACCACGCACATGGATGGCCCAGCTGGAGTCTCCCAGTGCCCAATTGCTCCCGGCACGTCTTTCACCTACAACTTCACTGTAAGACAAACCTTTTCGAGAAACACGGCAGCAAGACTGACTCCTTTTCCAGATCAACCAACCCGGTACCTACTGGTATCACTCCCACACCAGCGCACAGTACCCCGATGGTCTGCGTGGTCCTCTGATCGTTCACGACAAGGACTTTCCCTATGAAAAGAAGGTTGACGAAGAGCTTGTTCTGACCTTGTCTGACTGGTATCACGATGAGATGCAGTATCTCATTCCCAAGTTCTTCATGGTCAAGTCGAACCCATCTGGTGCCGAGCCCGTTCCTAACGCCGCCTTGATGAACGAGACTATGAACTTTACGCTGTCGGTCAAGCCCGAGACCACATATCTCTTCCGCGTGATCAACATGGGTGCCTTTGCTGGACAGTATCTCTGGTTTGAAGACCACACCATGCGCATTGTTGAGGTTGATGGCGTCTACACTGAGGAGGCCGAGGCAGAGGTGATCTATATTTCTGCTGCCCAGCGAGTCAGCTTCCTTCTTACCACGAAGAAGGATACCTCCAAGAACTTCCCCATTGCTGCCAGCATGGATACTGTAAGTGACCATATCTTACGGTGATTCTCGCAGAAATGCCGTTGCTAATCTACTTTGACAGACTCTATTTGATGTCCTCCCTGATGACCTCAACTACAACTCAACTGGCTGGCTGGTCTACGACAAGAGCGCAGACCTCCCTGCCGCTGCTACCGTTGACGCTCTTGATCCTTTTGATGACATGAACCTCGTTCCCTACGACAAGATGGAGCTTCTAGGCGAACCTGACCGCATTGTCGAGCTTGACGTGATGATGGACAACCTGCGTGACGGCCAGAACTATGCCTTCTTCAACAACATCACCTACCGAGGCGCCGATGTTCCTACGCTCTACACAGCTCTCAGCGCCGGCGATGATGCCGAGAACCCCACCGTTTACGGCACTTACACTCACTCTTTCGTGCTCAAGAAGGACGAAATCGTCCAGCTCGTCGTCAACAACCTCGACTCTGGCCGTCACCCTTTCCATCTTCACGGCCACGCCTTCCAGGCCATCTACCGTTCCGAGGAGGAGGCCGGTGTCTGGGAGGACGCTGGCGTGACCGAGAGCGATCTTCCCAAGACGCCCATGCGTCGTGACACTCTCGTCATCTACCCCAACGGAAACATTGTCATGCGCTTCAAGGCTGACAACCCAGGTGCGTTGAGCCGTGTGCGGCTTCGACCTTTGATACAGTTCTCACTAACCCGCGTCCAGGTGTCTGGCTGTTCCATTGCCACATAGAGTGGCACGTCGTCTCCGGTCTTATTGCCACCTTCGTTGAGAACCCTCTCGAACTCCAAAAGACCATTTCCATCCCCGACAACCACCTCGAGGCCTGCAAGGCTGCTGGCATGGCCACCAAGGGCAACGCTGCCGGCAACACGGAGGACTACCTTGACTTGACCGGCGAGAATGTGCCTCCTCCCACTCTTCCCTCCGGGTACGTACACTATCCACCCGTACTTTTACATGTTCAACAGCTAACCCCGTCCACAGCTTCACCACCAAGGGAGTCGTCGCCCTCGTATTCAGCTGCATCGCCGGTATCCTCGGCATTGCCGTCGTTGGCTGGTACGGCATGTCTACTCCCGCCGATGACGGTTCCAGCGCCATTGGCAGCGGCATCATCGACGAAACTTCGGCCGTCGACTCGCCCGCGGGATCCCACCACGGCCAGACCGAGACTGCTGCCACCACGGGTGATACGAATGCAGCGCGATCGTAGGAAAGGTCTAGTTTTCGCATGCTGAGAGACGCAAAGGGGGACGAAAATGGATGGCTTAACGTTTCTTCGTGAGGAGCCTAGTGCTCGATATATTTTGGTTTCTATTTGAATAATACCACAACCGTTCGATACAAATCATGTTCCCGTTTCTTTTTGTCGTTGCCAGTGATCTCTTGTTACTCATTAATATTAGATACCTACGTGACCAAGCAGCCCCTGAAATCAGCGCGTACCCTCAAAAACACTATCAATTCCAGCGAGTGTGCGACGTCCATCGTCTACAATTAAATAAGATATAGACAAAAAGAGAGCCAAGGTTATGTGTACAGAGAAGTCTAAAGAAACGGCACCCGCTAAATCCGACGAAAGATTTCCGCCCTCGGGAAGGGCCCTCCGCCCCCTTTCACATCCCGCCCTCCGTTTGACATCCGAGACACGGCCAACCCAACCGAGCCCGGTTTCCAGTTGTTGTGTTATTTTCATTTCATTCTCCCCAGCCCTATTTCCGTAGAGTTGCCCCCGATACGCCGTTTTATGCAGGTGAAGGGGATCCAAATCCACCTCGACAGAGTCCCTAGTCATTTGTTGAAGATGAAAAAAGAGACTCGAGTGAAAGTAGTTTCAAATAAAGTCTGGCAAGTTGATGCCCTCCATTGGCACACGAGGTGCAGCCGTTGGGGGAGCAAGGATTACTCGGGAGCAAGGCGATGGAAAAAAGCAATCGCCTTGCTCCGTCGATGCCAATAATTATAAAAAGATTGCTCGTTCAGTTGGCGTTGGGAGCATTTAAGCCTTCTTGGGCTTGGGTCGGGGGAGGCCCTTCTCCCTGCGGGCCTTGAGGTCGACCTCGGCGAGGCCCTTGCTTGCGTTGACAAGCTGGACAACGTTGATGAACTGCTTGGCAAACATGACGGGGAAGCTGACGCCGGCAATGACCCAGGGCCAGAAGGAGTCCATCTTGTTGGCACGGGCGAGCTCGAGGGCGGCGGCGCTGAAGGGATCGGGGAAGATTTGTCGGAGGAGCGAAGTGTTGACCTGAGCACCGGGCTGCAAGGCCTCTCCGCTAGTGCTCTCAACAGTCTTGATGAGGTGGGGAGACAGAAGAGGGGACGAGAAGGAGAGGAGGTAGAGGGCGATGAAGAAGACCTCGTTGAGGGCGCAGAAGACGAAGAGAACGGTCTACCATGTGTTAGAGAGGCATCTCACGACCAATTGGTTCTGCAGACGTACCTTGTTGGTGTAGTAGAGGTTGAGAGCCCAGCTCTGGCTCTTGTCGATGTTCTTGTGGCTGGAGTCGGTGCCAGAAACGACGAGAGTAGCATACATGTGCATGTAGTGGCTCGCAAGGTCGAGAGCAATCAAGCCCTGGAAGATGAGGGACCATCGGGGGAAGGCGGAGGACAGGAAGACGATAAGGCAGGCGGTGGTGCAGCGATCGGTCACCATGTCAAGGACAGCACCGAAGCGGGTGGACTGTTCAAAGGCTCGGGCGACATAGCCATCGAGGGCATCGAGGAGGCAGGAGACGCTGTAGAGAAAAGAGCACGTGCGAGGGTGGAGGGGCATGTAGTAGAGGGAGGCGATGGCAAGGACGATTCGAGAGTAACCTGGAGAGACACGTGGTTAGCGACGAGGTAACAAGAGGCAATGCGCTCAGGGCGTACCGATGATGTTGGGCCAGAAGAGGAAGATGTTCTCGCGTTCGACGTCGTCCGAAGCATCCGAAGTCTTGTGAGTGTTGCCGTTGCCATTACCGTTGGTGCGACCGTTGACTTGGGCATGACGCTCCTCGTCAGAGGACGAGGCAGAAGAGGAGGCGGGGGTATCGCGGGCCTTGGAGGCCTGGCTTCGAGTCTTTCGCGCAGACATGATGGGAGCGGGAGAGGGGTCGGTTGATGGTGGTTCCGCGTCGCGATAGCTAATCAGGCTTATCGACTGCTGAGCTTGGTGGGATAGTCGCAAGGCCCGGTGGCAGCGGAATAGATCAGGGGTTGATGAGGGGAGAGGATGTTGCGGTGTCTCTCTAGACGGAAGGCGTGGCGGAGGAAGAGGTGGGAAAGAAGCAGGCAAGGACAAAATGGGGACACACGTTGAGGTGGTGAAGGAGCGGATGAAGGAAGAAAGAAAGATAAGTGTCGAAGAAGAATTATTATGGAGGTGAGTTTGCGCAATGTGGAGGCCAGGAGAGCAAGCACCTCCAGTTAGTTACGTATCTTGGAAGGCTCATTAGATTGACGCTGCGCTGCGAGAAGTTACGCCAAGGAGTCGCGCTCGGTATAATCGGGACGACTAGCGGCCCGCGTCGAGGGGGAGAGGCGTGTAAATTATTTGTCACGTGGTGTCAATATTTGGTGTGTATCGAGCAGAATTTGCCTCCAATTGGCACCCTTCTGACCCCCTCCCCTGGATCCCTTCAATGGGGGCAAATTGTCAGCCAAGGATCAGCATCTTACTGGTTCCACTCAAGAGGCTGATTTTTGTCAAGATGCCAACATGCACTGAAAGACACACGTACGATCGGGGACATTGGCACACGATTGATGGCTGGCAACGTTGGCAAAGACAGACTCGGCACAGGGTCCAGACGTTATCATGGTCAAATATTCTTGGACACCGATCCATCCTCGAACTGGCTGGCCCTGATCGATATGCTGGTACATTAGCGGCCGTGTCGAGCAAGATAAGAAAAGGCAACGGCCGTCACCCATCCTCTACCCCAAGCCAACGTGATATGAACATCACCATCTCGATATTACCTCGGTCAGTGGAGAGATGCGAGAGGCGGTAGCACCCGACCCCGATCATGACACGCCATTCATCTGCTTGCCTGCCAAGCGTCTCGAATATCGACTAACGAGGCAATACCGCCGTGTGTCCAAAAAACGGTGTAGTCGTCGAGCCCTCTCCGTCTCGTCCACTGTCCACGTCAACCATGGGTCGGACTGTAGCCATGTTGTTGATGGTAGATCAGGGCCCTTGTCCTAGACGATGCCTGGAGCAAGGGCCTGGGTTTGCATGGGCATGTGAGCGTGGCGTGGCGTTGCAAGGTGTCGCTAACGAGATGCCTGGACTCCGTGTTTTGTTTCTGGAAGACTGGTTGATCAACTGCGAATGGGAGGCACTGGCGTGCAGGAAGCAGCTGTGCCGCATGTTGTCGCTGCTGGCGCCTTTATACAGGGGCTGGCGTAGCTCTGGTGAGACCATTATCATGACCACGATGTGGACTGCTTTCGAGGGACCACTTTCACATGATGCTGCCTTCCAGGATCGATACTGCAGACTGCAGAAATGTCGAGCAGCATGTCTGTCGTTCTCAACGCACATGCAGATTCCTGAACGCCAATCCGTTGGACCGTTCAAGCCACATCTGCACGGCCCAAGTTGGGTACGTACCCGGCGGGTGACTTGAGTGGCTGGGCCCACCCAATCAATCCTCCGGATTCCACCTGCGTCAAGCGCCGCTATCTCCGCGACTCGAACGCAGTTGGCTTGACCACCAGTTCCATCAATCTCACCACTCAAACAATCGAGCATCGACCTTGACCCACGACGGATCAATCGAGTCTCCCATGATGTGACCGGATCCCACCCTTCTTCTTCGGAAACTGGGGAAACAACAAGAACCATGACAAGTGTCGTCGATGCCAAGGCTACCCAGCCACAGCCGAGAAAGAGGCGAAGACTGGTAATATCGTGCATAGAATGTCATCGACGGAAGCAAAAGGTCTGTGAAGCTCTGCAAAACAGAATTCCAGGGATAGAACATCTTGCTGATGAATTATACAGTGTGATCGCGAAACGCCATGTGGCATGTGTAAGACGAGGAATAAGGAGGCTTCCTGCGTCTATGAGACAAGCGTTCCCACCGCTCGATGGCGACAACAGCATCAACAGCAGCAGCAAAAACGGCAACATGCCAAGGAATCTTCATCCTCAACACCGCCCGGAGACATTTCCGAGGCTGAGGACAACGAGCTTCTGTCGTCCAAGGCGGCAGACTGGGGTTACGGCCAGAACACAGTCTCAACTATGTCATTTCTCAAGTCAATCGAAACAGCCGATGGAACTAGTTCCTCGCCGTCAAATGCCAAAGCCTCAACTCACGGATCTCCTGGAGAGGATGACTTCACTCTTAGGGAAAAGTACAAAGGCCTTATCCGTCAACTTCCAGCCAAGATCTACATCGACAAGCTTGTTGACCTATTTCTGCGGAGCCTGAACTGGCAATACTACACCATTGACACCGACATCTTTCGCAAGCAGCTCGAAGAGTGGAACAGTCTCCCCTTCAAGGTCTTGTCGACGGTTGGACCTCGTGGCCTCTCCCCCAGCCTCAGAGCGTTCCCCGCGGTGCTATTTCAGGTCATTGCCACTGCATTGCTCTTGCTCCCAGAGCGACCAGACCCAGTCTTTGATGCCTTGAAATATGTAGGAACAATGAGGTTTGAAGATTTGGCCGTCGAATACAGTGATACTGGGGCTGCCATTGTCGACCTCCTGGGCAAGAAACACGTCTCACTCGAGACTGTTCAAGCGCAGTTCTTGAGGGCATCGTTCTTCAAGTACACAGCCAAAGTTACCGAAGCAGTAAGTCAAACACCGAAAAATACTTCGGCCCTGACTAACAACCCGCAGTGGCATGCGATATCCGTGGCAGTCCGAGATGCCCAGGAGTTGGGAATGCACAAGGATAGCCTTGATCCGGAGCCCAGCGACTCGACTGTCGAGGCGATTTTAGAAAACCAATGGTTGATTCAAAGGCGAAGGCGGATGTATACGCTCCTCGCCGTCTGGTACGTCCCGCCGACTCAAGAGTTCATTCTATCGAGACGGAGGCTTATCCAATTATAGGGACATCAACTGCGCCATCATCTTGGGGCGTCCCGGGACTGTGGACTGGAATCAAGCCCTACCTACTCCTCCCGTTGATGCTCCTCTTCCAATGGATCGGTCGCATACGCCGGTAGTACCCCGAGACGAAGAGGATCCTCCAACCCCAGTGACGAGAGTGCTCTGGAACGTCCATTTAGGGAGGCTTCTGCAAGCTATTCGAAATCTAGAAGCCGAAGGATCCTACCTGACAGACTTCACCAAAGTCGACCAGCTTCACCAAACCATCTTGGATGTCCACGACAAGATCCCTTCCGTGTTTCGGTTAGATGACCCGGATACGCGATGGGACAATGAGCCAGATATGCAATGGCTTCAGGCCTGCAGATTCTACTTTGCGCAGTTACACCAGTTTGGGCTGATGGCCTTGCACCGACCATATGTCTTCCATCGCAAAGAAAGCAGGGCTGAGGCGATTCAAGCGAGTCTACGCATGCTCGAAATCCAAAAGATGACGTTCCAAGGCTTGCCGCCCGACACGTGGAGAAAGTAAGTTATGGCTCGCACAATACCGTCTCCGGTTGCTAACACATCGACAGCTATCTACTCTTCTTTGGGAGTTTCGATGCTATTGTATTGATAGCATCGGTTTACATTCTATTTCCACACGAGCACCCTGAACTGACGGGGAGTGTATTGCAACACTTTCAGTGGACTGTTGAACGCTTCCAAGCGATCCAAGAACGGAATCCGTTGGCGAAATCGGCGCAAGGGGTGCTCCGGGCCATCGTGGCGCGGTTTAAAAAGGCCATTTCAGGTACTACAGTCAGCCAGAGGTCTCTCACACCTTTGGATGCGAATCCAGGCACAAGTGGAAGCACGTCGAGGGCCCCAAACTCCACGCCAGGAACCTCGTCTCTAGGACTAAGCGACGAGTTTGGATACTCGCAAGTCCCAGGGGACGTGACGAGCGGGTGGACTATGCCGTCGGAAGACAGCCTGGCGATGCTGGCTCCCATGTTTCCAATGGGAGATATCATTTACAATGATCTGAATGCGGTAAACGGGAACGACACTGCGTTTCTTCCTCCAGCAACAGGAAGCGAGCTGGAAATGACGGGCGCGGGCACAAACGATTTCGCGTGGATATTTGGGGGCGACCTTGGGGACGACACAGTGTGGCAAATGCTGAATCAATTCCAGCACGGCGGAGACGGCAATGGAAGACTGGGACTGGAGGTGGGAGAAAGCGCTGGAGCCTAGAGGAGGGATGTTGGCTTGGCACGAATGATGACTGCGTGCATGGGCGAGGCAGGACAGCAAGCCGCAGCAGATGGAAGGAGACGGTCAGCCAACACGCATCAACCAACGAGCAACGAGCAACGCAGGATGATGTAACTCGAGATGGGCAAGCGGCATCCTGTGGCTTCTGGTGGTTGGTGCAATGTCGCTGGCAGCAGCGAGTGGTTTGCTGCGAACCACGTATTCCGTCGGTATGTACGTACGAATACGTACTCGACACCTAACACACGATGGTAGCCGAGGGGCAGCTTGTGGAGGGTGTGACAGGCGTATCCGGAGCAAACGAGCAGAGGTTGAAAGAATCCCGCATGCAGACGACCAAACCGGCATGGTCTCGATGGCCTATGGGGAGAGCCGAGAGAGTGGACTCATCAGGCATCCCTTAAGCAGGTTGAGATTGCGATCTTACCCCTCCTTTTCTCAACGTGGAACATGGCGGTTTGAAACAGAGGAGATAGGTAGACGGTCACAGGGGCCAAGAGGGAAGGGCGTTCCAGACTGCAGCTATCTCGGACCAAAAAGCAAAAGCACGCTCGTATTTTGCCACTTAGTTTTATTGGGTGCCGTTGCAAAGGACTATCCGTAGAACCCGGACAGGAGAAATGTTTGAGATTCTTGAGTGAGAATGCAATGGCAAGGCGTTTTCGTGTATTTTACTTATCCTTGTTGGCTACCTTGGAAAGCCACACCTGAGACATAACCCTCTCAAGGGAGACATTTGTTGGGCGCTTGGAGCGAAACGGACCCTGGCAAATGGCCATGGTACGATCTGGGTGAGAGAGTAAGCGGCAGCAAACGGACGGAGAGCGAGGCGGAATAGAGAAGGACAGAAGTAACTACAGTCCATTGATTACCTGGTAACTACTAAGGAGGTGCTGCGAGGCATTTATCCAAGACGCCGTGTCCTGCAGCGCCTCTGCAGCGCCTTTGCAGTGCCTTTGCAGATGGCAGCGAGTAGTGTCTTTGCCTGTTGAAGGTTGCTTCTCCCTCTGGAGTCGATGTGGGGATGTATGTGAATCGTGACACCCTTGTTTGAGCTGGCGCGGGCTCGTTTCTTTTTTTAATTCCTTGAGAAGATGGATCATGAACGAGACCTTCAGACGGCCATGATAGACAATATCCGTAGATAACTGATAATACGCCCTGTGCGACGGGAAACCCGTGTCATCCAGGCAAATCCTGGGCTGATCGGGAACAGGCCTTTGGTTGTGGATCGTCGGCACTTGGGGGGAGTTGAACTTGAAGCAGCGTCAGTCAGGTGGTACCTGCGAGGTACATACCAACAGCCTTCCAACTTAAGTTGGATCCCGGTCTGCCTGAGAAGGAGCGTGAAGACGGGAGAGAGACGAGGAAAGAGAGACCACCTCCCTCTCTGTTTTCCTTCTCCCTTGATGCCGCGTTTCTCAGGCACGAACACACTTCAAATGGAAAAATCAATTTCGTCCAAACGATGCAGCGGGTGACAGCCTCAGCTCGGGATTACAGACCTAAACTCATTAGGTATCATTGCTCCACCTCCGGACTGCTTGCCCTGGATTATCTCTGTCTCTGTTTCTCTCTCTCTCTCTCTCTCTCTCTCTTTCTTTCTCTCTTGACTTCGTACATACCTCACCCTCACAATCCTATATTCATCCCTCCTATCGTGTCTTCTTTTCGAAAGGGAGACGAGACCGAAAAGCTTGTGGCCATACTTTGATGGTATCCTCCCGCCATCTCACTCAAAGGCGACACCCTAAAAACGCCAAGTTACAGGAAGCGCTTCAGCTGCCATCCCTGGAGCAGTGGCCCATAAGATCCCCCTTGCCGCCTCCCGTTGGCGTCGGGTCTCTCCTTCTTCCACTTCATCTCACACGCGACGTTACGACCCCGGACCAGCAAGAGTACCTATCTAGGTACCTACGTACCGGGCACCCAACTCAAGCATCCACTGCCCGTGTGTGGTGTGAAGTATCGACACTTTTGCCCATTGCCATAAGCGCCCTGCTCGTTCCTACATCTTCAAAAGCGCTTCGCCTCATTCTGCTTCCTTCTATCACCTCCGCCTTGGGAACTTGCACTTTCACCCTCGACCGATCCACTGGTGGGTATTTCATCTGAGAAGCTTTCGGGAAAAAGGCAAAAGCAGGCAGACTCGCCAACATCTCGCTTCACGCCTCCATTTTTTCCCATCTCGACCTTCCCTCATCCGCACCGTCAGGGACATACTTGACTGCAGCCGCGCAAAAGCATCGCCAGACAAGGCATTGATACAGACGCACCTTCACCATGGATCCCGGCTTTAACGAGTTGGTCGACCGTTATCGGCACTTGCAGAGCTGGCAAGCTAACAGCAGCGAGCTTATTCAGGTACGTCGAGAAGCCTTCGTACCATGTTTGTTTGCAATTGCAATTGTTTCGCCACCTGTCGTCGAGTTGAGACGTCGACGTAATATCCCCCAATCGCGCAAACTGCTGACCTCGTGTTAGGATATCCTACGATATACCCAAAATATGGTATCCATCCTCCGAGACGAGAACAAGCAGCTATCCGACAAGCTACGAGATGCCGAACTCGACCTCGCCGACGCGAAGCAAACAAGAAGGGACCTTCAACAGCGCGTACAAAAATACGACCTTGACATTCTCTCCTTGTCGGACGAGAATGACTCCCTCAAGGTTAGCTCGATATACAAGAGCTATCATGTCGGACCAGATGATTGACCTTGCCAGAACCGGAATCCTTACATTATGATCTTGATAGATGGGGACGGACTCTTGGTTGGTTTCTGAGGCCCACGCTTGATTGTTCATTTCTGACCGGCCGCTACAGTTCCAAGAAGAATTGATTAAGAAGCGAAACGAGGGTGGCAAGATAGCCGCCGCCGCTCTGCGAGCTGCCGTTGCCAACATTGTTGGTGATCGCGCCAACGAGCTGGAGGTGTTAGCCCGAGTTGTTGCCAATGTCAGTGGCCTCGGAAAGGCCATGGTACGAGACGGGTGTCTGGACAATCAACAGGACTTCAAGGACTTTACATTAGGATTTACTCAAGCCAAGGCGTCCTTCGACTTTATTGACGTGGGTTATGGCAAGGAGCGAGCCGACACCAAGATCAAAGGTATCACATCTATGCTCCATGTTGGACAGGTTGAGAGGCTAACACGGGTAGAAACCACTCGCTGGCACTTACAGAACTCCAACTGTAAACAAATTTTGTTGGGCATCTCGCATGATGCTGGGTACGCCCCATTCCTAGACGAGGTTCTTACAGATAGCCAGACGCGCAACAGAATCTCGGTGCTGGAGGGCTTTCCCACAGTCCGTGAGCTTCGGGAAACCCGAGTTCACATTGAACGATTTAGCCGTGACGTCTTTCGAACAACGAAGCTCGTGGACAGGTCGCCCAGCATCTCTCTCCCGAATGGAGCGATGAATGGTGCCCATGGCATGTTAACGCCCGCCACCAGCAACGCGTCCATGTCGCCGCCTCTCGCCTCTGCCAGTACCGTATCCGTACATACGATCAGCGAAGCGCCAACGCCAACTCCAGCTCCAGCTCCAGCCCCGGCTCCTGTCGCAGCTGCGGTCCCAGTCCAGGCTCCGGTCTCTACTCCGGCCCCTGCCCCGGTTCCCCCGGTTCCAACTGCGTCTCCAGCCGTCAGCTGGTCGTATGCCAACATCATGGCGGCACCGAGCCCTCCGCCGCAGATGCACATTCCCTTGGCACCCAAGGCGAAGAAGGCGGCGGCACCACCACCGCCAGCGTGGATTCCCGAACCACGCGGGCTCGACGAAGCCATCGCAAACCCTAGCGGACAGGCGATGGAGACCATCAAGCGGCGTAAGGAGCATAACAAGCTCTGCAACAACCATTACCTCCGCGGCCCGTGTACCAAGATTGACAATTGCTTGTTTGTGCACAACTACAAGCCTACCAAGGATGAAATCCGGGCGCTGGCCATGCTGTCACGACTCAACCCGTGTACGCGGGGCCAGGACTGCGAAGTAGAGGACTGCATTTATGGTCACCACGTATGTGAATCTGGGAATAGAGATGGCAACAAAGTGCTAACAAGAAGACAGTGCCCTAGTTTCAAGGACAACGTGTGCACTCACCCGTATTGCAGATTCCCCGTGGATGCCCACCCACCGGGATGCAAGTTTAAGAACTCCAACATTCACGAAAACTAACGTGAGCTGAAGCAAACGGCAGGCTCCGGGGAGTTTAGTTAAACCACAAGGGTTTGGTCCCGCGGTGAGAGTGAGGTTCGAGCTCTGGCGGCTGAAAGACGTTGCCGGAGCATTTAAGAGAAATAACTCGGATTTGGGATCACGGGAGGCGAAATCACAAAGAAATGGGAACAGAGATATTAAGGGAAAGGATTTGCACTTCACTCTGGTTGGACTGGGAGCTTTTGACGGCCCAAACCGACACGTTCATTGATCTAGCTCATATATGGGCGGGTCTAATCGGTTGGCAATGAGAATTTGAGACTGCCATCTCGCACATGATGTTTTTAATTATTGCCTACTTATCCGTACACATTGACTCAAACTCATGATCTACCTAGTAGGTATTGTAGTGATTTATTTCGTTACTTATTAATATTGTCCCCCACATTTTGCATAGGTCCCCCGCCCACCAACCCCACCATTGGTTCTCTCGAAATCCAATACCTGTCCCGTGTGTCTTTGAGCCTCAACACCATAACCACGACTCCGCATCTGCATTGCTGCCACTGCCAATACACGCCTCGTCGGCAATCTACTCTCCTCTTCGAACCACCTCTCCCTCATCCAAAGAACCGACCAAATAATCCACCATGTCTCACCCCCGGATAGAGGAGGTCTCGGACAGCGACCTCGCCTCCGACCCCGAGGAAGTCGACATTGACGATTTCGACGACGCCGACATTATGCGACGCATCCCCGACACCACCACTACGAAGCCCAAGCCCGCCTCTGCTACTGCTCAAGCCCCCCTCCAAGCAACCTTTGCTCCTCAACGCCCCGGCGACCCCCCGACCTCGGGCCTCGCCTCGGCCGACGCGCGCGCCGCCTACGCGGGCTTCCAGTGCTTGTACCCCGTCTACTTCGACGCCACGCGCACCCGCGCCGAAGGCCGTCGCGTTCCCGCCGAGTTGGCGGTGCGCAACCCACTAGCTCGAGAAATCGCCAACGCGTGTTCCCGTCTGCACCTGCCGACCCTGCTGGAACCCGAAAAAGTGCACCCGAAGGACTGGGCGAACCCAGGCCGGGTCAAGGTCGGACTCAAGAAAGCCAATGAGAACGGCCGCGGCGGGCTAGTCAAGAATAAGCATCATTTGTATAGGCTTGTGGCCGAGCACTTGGGGAAACATCCCACGACGGAGGACAGCGCGGGGTTGAGGCTGCGGATTCAGGGGGTTTTGCAGCCGGATCCGGGGGCGAAGTATCCGAGGCCGGCGGTGCCGCGGGGGTGGAAGATTAATGAGCTGGTGCCGTTTTTGAGCGCGAGTATGACGGGGGGAGGGGTTTCGGAGAATTTGTTCAAGGATATGATGAAGGAGATGCAGAGCGGGGGGGATCCGATGGCGGCGCTGATGGGGGCTCAGATGGGAGGGGGAGGGGGAGGGGGGCAGGGGGCTGTGGAGGATGGGAGTGGGAGTGGGAAGAAGAAGAAGGATAAGAAGGGGAAGGGGAGGGGGTAGACATGGGAGGGGATGGGTTGTGGGAGGAGGGGAGGAGGAATTGGGCATGGGACGGGTGGGTTGAGGGATACCATGGACGAAGCATGACCACACACCTACCTACGCAGAAACACGATACAAACAACTTCAAAGGGGAAACGTCAAGGAGGATATCATCCCAGAATACAAAAGCACATGGGCCACAAGACTTGATATATTGTGTTGATAATGCTTCTCCTATTGCTATTCCGACGACGGAGGCAAAGTTGCGTATAGGAGCAGAGGCAGCCGGCCTTGAAACCAACTTTGAAAGAAATAAAAAAGGGGGTATGTTTATTACGCTCGCTGAGCATTCCATCCATCGTCCTGGGCATTTCCAAATCATACAGCCACCACCACACGACCCTGAAGGCCCTCCCACTCCCTCGACCCAACAATCTGCACCTCTCGTCCCGACCCGGGCACCATCTTTCCGTCCGCGCCCGCCATCTTGATGCGCAAACGAGCAGCAGCCGCAGCAGCGGGATTCGACTTCCCGCCCGCGCCACGCCTCTCCGCGCTCGCAGCTTGATGCCGCAGCACGCCGGCCTTTTGCAGCACCGAGTCCTGCCAAGCAGCCCAAGCAGCGTAGTCCTCTGCCTGCTTGGCGGCGTGGTACTGGGGCGTGGACCGCGCGGGTTTCCAGGCGAGCTTGTCGCGGGGCAGGGCAGCAAAGTCGTAGACCTTGGCAGACGAGGCCATGCGGACCAGCTCGCCCAGCACGTCCTTGCTCTCTGCGGCCACGAGGGCCTTTCGCTGCTGGGTGCGACTGGCGGGCTTCTTGAGCGGCTCGGCGAGCCAGTCGAACGAGTGCTGCTCCGCGGTGCGAGCCCGACGGTTGTCCTCGCGGAGATATCGCACCGCCGACTGGAGACTCCCAATGTCCTCCTTGAGCGCGTCCATCTCTCGGGCCGTGGCGACGGCCCTCTCCTGTCCGGCTTTCGCTCCCGCCGCGTCGGCCCCGTCGGCGTAGGCCCGGCTGTCGCTGGCAATCTTCTTCCACTTGTCGCGCTCCGTCTCGAGGTTCTTGAGCTCGCGGTCCTGCTTCTCAATGTCCTCCTTGAGGCTGCCGACCTGCTGGCCCGCCGCCTCGAGCTCGCTCTGCAGCTTGGAGATGCGCTCAATGTTGGCCTGCGCGTCGCGCATGCGAGACTCGAGCGTCTCGATCTTGAGCACCGCCGTGCTGAGGTGCTCGTCGCGCTGCGCAATCGTGCGTCGGGCCTCGCTGTACTCCTCTTTGAGTCGGCGGAGCTCCTCCTCCGCGTCCACCGGCACCGTCTTGAGAGCCTTAAGCTCCTTGGATCGCAGCTTCCAGGGCTCGGCTCCGACGTCGAATTCTTGCGTCTGGTCGAGGTCTGAAGCCATCGAAGCCAGGTCGGTGATTTGCGTCGTCAGCGTTCGCAACTTGGTCAGGTACGTGGCGAACAGGTCGGCATCGTTTGACGAGCTGGCCGCCATAACAGACTTCTGAATAGAGCTTCCCACCTCTGCGTAGGTAAATGGCTCTGTTCGTCCCTCGTCCGATGTCAAAAGCTCGTGGAGGCCGAGACCAATCTGTCGGGCCAGGTCCGCAAGCTTCTGGGTAGCTCTTCCGCATTGCTCAAACACGTCCGAAGTCTCTGGCAGCAGCGAGAGGGATCGCGTCTTGAGCTCCTGCAGAGCACGAACGGCCTTGCCAGAAATCACCTTGGCACCTCTGGTCTGGGTAATGGCCAGATCCGTCTTCTTGGCAAAGTGCTGCGCCAGCTCTTCCTCGTCGCCTTCGGCGGGAACCACTCGCTGAACGAGGCCACGCAGGGTATTGAACGTGGCAGCCGCCGAGTCGAGGTGGCTCTGCATGACCAAGGCCTTCATGTAGACGTCGTCGGCGTAGTTGGAGAGATCGCCAGTAATGTGAACCTCGGCAAGATGAGACAGCAGTGCAATAGTGCGCTGAAGTTCGTCCGCACACTTCTGCTCCTTGAGTTCGTCGCGGCGCAGTCCGTCGATCCATACGTTCAGGGCACGCTCGACAGGCTCCAGCTCGTGCAGTGCGTGCTGGTACTTGGAGAACTGCTCGATGGAGCAGTGGCTCATGTCGTGGACGAAGCGATCGCACATGTTGGACACCCACACGAGCTTGTCCACGGCATCGCATCCGGCAAAGACGTCGTCCTCGTGTCCAGGATGAGGCTGGCCGTTGATTCGTTCGCGGATGAAGCCGTTGAGAAGGTTTGCCTTGAAGGCGAGTCTGCGGAAACGGAGCAGAGCGAGCACGGAATCTTGGTCGTCCTTGTACGTGTCGGGCAGGAAGAGCTTCACAATCTCGAGGTGCTGCTCGGCCTCTTGAGCCTCCAGGCGGCGGAGCTCGAGGTCAATCGTCTTGACCTGCGCCTTGGCAGCCGAGATCTGGAGCTTCATGTTGAGGTCCATCATGGCCCGTGATCGGTCGTTGAGCTTCTCCGACTCTCCCTCGGTGACGGCCTGCGATGCCCTCATGTCTTCCAGGTCGCTCTGCAGGTTGGTCACCAGCTCGCGGAACCGGGACAGCGTGTATTCCATATCCTCGAGCGTCTCCTCTTGCTGGCCTGCCCGTCGGGCCTGTTCTGAAATGACGGCATCCTTGAAGTCGAGCTCCTCTTGCATTTCCTTTTCGTTCTGGATGTGGTTGATCTCGAGTTCGTCGTTGATTTCCTTGAGATTCTCGAGGTCGTCAATAACGGCCCTGAGCTCTTCGATCTGTTCCGTCATGCTCATGTTCCGCTCGGTGAGGTCTTCGATCATGTCCTCGGCGCCAAGAGCGTTGTCGAGTTGCTGGCGAAGATCCTCGACGGCAGATTCCGACTGCTCAAGCTTCTCCTTGGTCCCGGTGAAATCCTCCTTGATGGCGTTAAAGTCCTTGAGCTCATCCTCCAGTCCCTTGATCTGATCCTTGAGTTCTTCTTCTGTTTCTTGAGTTAAATCTCGTAGTCGCAGTAGAGCCTCCTTCAATCGTTCGTTTGTCCGCTCCATCTGCAGCCAACCGACACTTGATCGTTCCGCCGGAGTCATGCCGTTGCTATACTCCTCGTTCTCTTCCCGGAGAATCTCAACCTCGAGTTCCAGCTCTTCCGATTTCGCTTTCAAGGCGTCAACCTCAACCTTGAGTACTTCAGCAGTCTCCTCGGCCATTTCTCGATCGAGCGTCGCCAGCTCCAGCGCCGTGTCGTGCTCGGCCTGGATTTCTTCGATAGACTCGAGCCTGTGTTCGGCCTCTTTCAACAACTTCCGGAGCTCATTGTTTTCTTGCTGCTGAGGCTGGTATTTCTGCTGGAGCTTCTGAATGATGGCCTCGAACTTGTCTCTCTCCCCTTGGACCTTTTCAAGCTGCATCAGCTTGTCCCGGTCTTCGATTCGTTTCCTTTCCAAGACCTTGAGCTTCGCTTTCAAGTCCTCGATCTCGCGGCTCGCGGCCGTGCTTCCACCAGTGCGCGTCGTCGTCGGGGCGGCGGGTTTCCTTTGTACTGGCGGCGTCGATGACCGAGATATGCCACCAGTGAGTCTCTCCAGCGCCTTCGTTCTCGCCATCACCGGGCTCCTGGGCTGCGGTGATAGGATCTCTGCTTCGCCCTTGTCATCGTCTCTATCGGATGCGTGGCCGGCTGCCGAATCCCCCGAAGGTCGTCTCGAGATGGAGTCTGGGCGAGGCACGGCGCGGGGACCGCTCAGGGACATGCGGCCGCTGGCAGTCCGAGACATGGTGGCCCCGGGTCTTGACGATACCGAGGACGTCGATGCTTGTCGGGTTCGAGAGGCGGGTGCAGGTGGCGGTCCCATAGAAGTGCGAACACCTGAAGTCGGGCGAGTCTTTGAGGCGGCGGAGGGTACTCGAGCATTGGAGGGCGTGCCGGTCCGAGAAGCAGACGCACTTGAGGGTCCGCTCAACTGTTTCGTGGGAGACTTTGTAGGGGACTGCAGCAGGGTTAGCAATCAAATGCACTGCGACACAATGCATCTTGTCATACCCTCGCAATGCTCGACGGGCGGTTTCTCGGCACGGGGCTTGGGCTGGGCGCATTGAGACTCCTCCTCCTATTCAACCCAACATCTCCCGAAATGGACGTTCTCCCAGCTCCAGGGGCGAAGCTCGAGGGTCGAGAAGGCCTCCTCGCGGGAGCAGCTCGGGGAGGCGGCGCCTGGGAGAGAACGGTTACCATCATGGGCTTGACAAACATGCCGTAGCCATGGGGGCAGTCGAAGTAGCGTTCCCCCTGGACGCTACCGTCGTTTTTGCCAGTCTTCTCCTCGAGCTCGATGCCCACCCACTCGCCTACCTGGAAGCTGGTTGGGCCGACGAATCGGACGATGCCTTTGCGGCCATCGTTGAGCTGGACCGTCTGTCCAGGCCTGAATTCTTGCATTACGGGTGATTGTCGAGCTCGCGGAGCATGGTGCCGATGTGTGTTCTCGCTGCGGATGCGGGTGCGGATGCGGCTGTCGTGTCGCTGTCGCTGTTCGTCTTCGTCGTTGGCGTCGTCGTCTTCGTTGTCGTGGGTGATGGATCGCTTCTCCCTGGAGATGGATATGAGACTTGGCTCACACGGCAATGCTGGACCTCGAATTGGATGTTGAAGACGCGTTTCCTTTTCGGATAAACGCGACGGCACGGGGCTCGGCTGTCTCCATCCCGGGGTCACTGGGTCGCTGTAGCGGCTCTGTGCTGGAGGTGCCTGGATTCGCTGTGGGGGCACCACAGTCAAAGCCAGCTGTCGACTTGGTTATCGTGCCGTGCCGATCAAGAGAAGCAAATTTATGCGCCGGTTTTTTGTTTGACAAGAATTGCTTCTGGTGAAGATTGGGAAGTGGCCAACAGCTGGCGACGGGCAGTTGACAAGTACGTCCGTAGAAGGCAGCCAGTGACGTCGAGCTGTCGTATGCTCCACGATGCGGGTGTAAGTCTGCCAACACAGCGACCCGACTAGTCCGTACAACCTCCTACATTCCAGGTGAGAGCTTTTTGATAGTAAGTATACAGCACGGGCGTCGTCCTATTGTCATCTTGTTTCAATAAAGACAAAAAAAATACTACCCAAAAATATTGCCCCAGGCCAAAAAATGGATGCTTGGCGGGATCAAACCACCTTCAATGGACGAACAGGGAATCGAACCCTGGACCACTCCCAGATTGTTCAGACGAAACATGCTAAGGGAGTATTATACCACTAAACCATTCGCCCGTTCTGATTGGTTGACCTCTCTCCTCAACATTGACACCAAGAGTCTGGGCGGGGAAGGAGCACCATGGGCATCATGCCTTCCCTCATGGTTGGCCAAATCAAAACGCTCAAGTTACTTCATCAACCCATTTGTTTGAATTGTGACCTTTGGTAAACTATTCTAGGTTCAACTTCGTACGTGGTTGACTATGGACCATGGACTATCCACGAGTGAAGTCAAGACATCAGAACATCCCGTCAGGCTTGGGAAGACGCCCCATACGACTGCACATGGGCAAATTGCCGTATCACTGCATTGACTGGAATTGGTAAAACTCGGTCGTATCTGATCGATGGAATTGAGACACCAAAGTGTATCGCGACTTACGAACGCCAGAAGACATGCTCTCTTTGGTGTTTGGCTGTAAAAGGATCTCGCCCTGTAGGAATTGCACTAAAACCCCCCGACTACTGCTACACACGAATTATTTCCCTATCCGTCCTAAACCATCTTAAAAATATACAGAGCAAAGATACACTCATGTCCATCTTCGTCTGCATGTTGACTTACACCCGTCTCCAGGGTAGGTTTAGGAATCATGACGTATCACGTGACGCCAGGTAGCGCGCGAACGCGCATTGTCAAGGAGACGGGTCGCATGCACTAAGCTCCATCGCAAATATTTGGAATCTCCAGGCCACGGCAAGCAACCTTCAACCGCAACCCCCCCAACTGACTATCCGAGATCCGCTGTTCCCAGTCCATCCGAATTGCATCGAATAGAAAAATCCCCCATTTTCGACGACATCGGCAGCCGACCGACAAGATGGTGCAGATCAGCGAAGTCAAAGGCAACAAGCGAGACAATCGCACAGCTGCCCACAGTCACATCAAGGGCCTGGGCTTGAAACCCGATGGACACGCAGAGAAGCAGTCGAGCGGCTTCGTCGGCCAGGCGAGCGCCCGAGAGGTAAGGGTCGAAGGGTGTCCCGTGGGCTCGTCAGCTCGCTAACTTGTCGACCAGTCTTGCGGCGTGGTGGTGGACTTGATTCGAGCTCAGAAGATGGCCGGGCGAGGCGTTTTGCTGGCTGGAGGCCCCGGAACCGGAAAGACGGCGCTCGCGCTCGCCATCAGCCAAGAATTGGGCACCAAGATCCCCTTCTGCCCCATCGTCGGCAGCGAAATCTACTCGACCGAAGTCAAGAAGACGGAGATGCTGATGGAGAACTTCCGGAGGGCAATTGGGCTCAAGGTTCGGGAGACGAAGGAGGTTTACGAGGGAGAGGTGACGGAGCTCACTCCCGAGGAGGCGGAGAACCCGCTGGGCGGCTACGGCAAGACCATCAGCACGCTGCTGATCGGGCTGAAGAGCGCCAAGGGTCAGAAGAAGCTGCGCCTCGACCCCAGCATCTACGAGGCCATCCAGAAGGAGCGCGTCACGGTGGGCGACGTGGTGTACATCGAGGCAAACACGGGCGCGTGCAAGCGCGTGGGACGATCGGATGCGTACGCGACGGAATTCGATCTCGAGGCAGAGGAGTACGTGCCCATCCCCAAGGGCGAGGTGCACAAGAAGAAGGAGATTGTGCAAGACGTCACGTTGCACGACCTCGACATGGCCAACGCTCGACCCCAGGGCGGACAGGACATCATGAGCATGATGGGCCAGCTGATGAAACCCAAGATGACGGAAATTACGGAGAAACTGCGCGCAGAGATCAACAAGGTGGTTAGCAAGTACATCGACCAAGGCGTGGCGGAGCTCGTGCCGGGCGTCTTGTTCATCGACGAGGTAAGGGGCTTATGGATCGGGAAGGCAAACGGTAGCTAACGTATTTGACAGGCTCACATGCTCGATGTGGAGTGCTTCACGTACCTCAACCGCGCGCTGGAGTCACCAATCTCGCCCATCGTGGTCTTGGCCTCCAACCGGGGAATGTGCACCATCAGAGGCACCGACGACATTGTGGCGGCACACGGCATCCCGACCGACTTCTTGGCGCGACTGCTCATCATCCCGACGACGCCCTACGACGGCGACGAGATCAAGCGCATTGTGAGGATACGTGTCCAGACGGAGAACGTGTCCATGACGGAGGCGGCCATGGACAAGATTGCCGAGCACGGCGTGCGCATCAGCCTGCGATACTGCCTTCAGCTGCTGACCCCCGCAAGGTACGTCGGTATCCGGTAGCCGTAGGGCCAACCCCTGGCCCCTGGCGAACGGCTTCTCCACGCCCCCATCTCTCCCTTTCTTCCGAAACATGATTGACTGACTTTTGACAAACAGCATCCTGGCCAAGGCGAGCGGAAGGTCGCAGATCGACGTGCAGGACGTTGCCGAGTGCGAGGAGCTCTTCCTGGACGCCGGCCGCAGCGCGTCGCTCCTTAGCAGCGAGGCTGGGCGAGGCTACCTCTCGTGAGTGGTCGAGGTTGAAGTTCCGGGGACTGAGTGGCTCACGCCGGCGAGCTGTAGGGAGCGGTCTAGGCTGGGGGGGAAGGGGGGGGGGCGTGTAAAAGACGTGTCATAAATACCATATTTTTGCAGGAAGCAAAGGGGCAAGTTTATTCCTTGTTTTTTTTT
>JAMQMW010000683.1:75141-87052 GCA_024115155.1 Thelonectria blattea
GATGGGTTGAGGCGTCGGGAGGAAGCTGGCTGGGAGCAAGCTCGCGGGAGACACAGAGAGAATGCGACGAAGTCAGTGCAAAGTGGATTCCGGGTATTTGGGCTCTCGGGGGTATTCGCTTCAGTGAGACCTGTTGTTCTCTTGTCTCTTGAGAAAGTGAAGGGATCGCCAAGAGTCCCCCTCCTCCCGTCCGTCTCCCTTCTCTCTCTCTCCCTTCTTGCAATCAAGCAACTCACTCCCTTCTTCCCCCCCCGACCCACCAACGACGACACAAGCTTCATTAATATTGCCGTCCGGATTGCCCCGTCATCCTCTCATTCGCCGTCTTCTCGTGAAAGAGCCACACGCCCCCCCTCTCTTGGTATGTTGTTTTGTAAGCATCACGTGCAGCATTTTGGGCTGAGCCCCCCTCACCTCCTTTGAACATTGTTTCTTTGTCTGGTGAAAAAGCACGTTCCGGGCGAAAAAAACGCATTCCACACCACCATGATCAACCAGTGCGAAGAGAGGGGCGTGTGAGTGTGTGTGTGTTTCCCATTTCCGCATTCCGAGCGCGGCCATTGTCGTTCTTTTGAGTGAGGCTGGGAAAAGGGAAGGGGAAGGTGTATGAGAGAGAGAGGCTCATGTAAGGGATATGTAGTAAAAAGCGCGGTTCAAGTAGAGGTGCGTGAGCTGTGGGTGTCTTTTCCGTGTTGTGCTTGCTTGCTTGCTTGGTTTCTTGTTGTGCGGCCCTTTGAGAATGGAAGGGATAGTAGCTGATGAGATGGGATGGCCTGTGTGTTTACTTTGTTCTTGCTCTTCTTCTTTCTCTTATTCTTCTCTCTTCTCTCTCCTCTCTCCTCTCCCATGTTTGTGGCTTGGATTTATTTTTGAACCCAGCCGCGGGTGGCTCTATTCCTTTCATCTCTTCTTCCCTCTTCTTTTCCGGGTCTGTACTGTTTTCCCCGAATTCTCTTTGAGAAGTGCATTCAACACCGTTGTTTACTTCCAATCTGCGTTAGTCTACCCTCTTCCTCTTCTTCTTTGACAATTCTCTCTCTCTCTCGTTGTTGTTGTTGTTGTTGGTCTCTTGCTTATTACGGACGGGTGTGGACGGACCGGTTGGCCGTGGGCGGCGCAAACACGAACAAAGGAGCCCTGCTGTAACTTGGTCCGAGAGAGTGAGTGAATCAATGTGAGAGAGAGAGGGAGTATAGAGTTGTTTACTCTGAGACTGTTTGGCTCGAGGTTACTTGCTTGCTTCGACGGGAGAGCAACTCCAGTATCTCGTCAGAAACCTCAACGAGGGACCACGAGGGTCACCAAGAAGAACGAACCCAAAGAAAGAAAAAAACCCAACAAACAAGATCGACCACATCTCCATCCATCCCAAGCCAGCGCTACAGAGAACCAAAATCGGCTAGACAGAGAGAAAGAGAAAGAGAAAGAGAAAGAAAGAAAGAACAAGGGAGAAGCAGGTCAACAAAGGAGTGGCGAAAGGAAAACCAAATACCGTGGGATAATGAGGAGACAGTCTGATTGACAGCGTCTCCTCTTCTCCGCCCAGTCGCCGTGGTCTCTTTTCCTTTGATTCATTGTTCTTCTTCATCATCCTCTCGAAACCTCCGGAGTTGAATGGTTTCCCCCCCCATCCGGTTCCCCCGACGAAAGGAAAGAAAAAGGATTGCCTGCTTGCATTCACGTACAAGGCGGCATACATATATACGCCATCTACAAAGACGGACGAAGGAAAACGGCAACTCTTTCTTTTGCTCTGCTCTGCTCTCGTCTCTCGTCTCGTCTCTCGTCTCTTCTCTCCTGTCTCCTCTCGCAGGACCTGTCGTTACTTCTTCCGGGTTTGCTCTACTCCCCCCGAATCATCAACGTCTTTCTTTTCTTTTCTTTTTTTTCCTTCCCCCCTCTCTCGTTTCCATCCGTCTCGTTTCCTCTTTCAACCGTCTCCCCTAGCCGACCGGTTTCATTAAAAAGACTGCTTCAGCATACATCGATAGCCACTCATCTCCATCTCTTGTCGAAACGAGCCGGGAACAAGGGTCATCATCTCTCTCTCTCTCTTTCTGCAAAGGTCTAGAGGAGTCTCTTTTTTGGGCGTGTCACTTTTTTTTCTCTCGGTTGGTTCCAAACTTGGAGGCTATTAACACTACACCTACCTCTCTACCTTGACATACACCATCCACCATCCACCATACACCCCCCTCCCTGTCCGCACTGGCTTCCCGTCTTTCCGCGTCTCCTCTTTCTTCCCTTTTCCCTCCCTTTCCCCTTCCCATCTACTTTCTCTCTGTTGTAGCAGGAACATGTCACAGGTCATCTCCGTGGTTGCTCCCTCCCCAGCCGTAACCGCTACTACACCCATGGACCTCGACGCGGAACAACAACAACAACAACAGAGCAGCAAAGCCAACCAACCAGCCGCCACTACTACTACTGCCACTACAACCACTGCCATGTCCTCCTCTTCTTCTTCGGCGGCGGCCACCGCGGAAACAGACCAAGTCCCCAGCCCTCCTCGTCCCTTAGGCGGTCTCCCCAGGAAACGCGCCGCTTCCATCAACACGGCCGACGCCAACTACGCCATGTTCGAGAAGCTCAAGATCAACTCGGCTTCGTCGTCGAGCGTGAGCCTCGACACGCCGAGGGATCACATTTGCCTGTGCACGCCTGCGCCCAAGATACCGCGACCACGAAATGGTGAGACATTGTTTCTTTGTCGTTCTTCCACTTGTGTATGTTGTGTACTAAACTCGTCGAGTCTTCATCTTATATCGTCAACACCAACAAGCAAAAGTCGTCGCCGACAACCCTACCCTGTCCAACCCGGAAATCTCCAAAATCATCGGCGAGCAGTGGAAAGACGAGCCCGACCACGTCAAGGACCGCTGGAAGAGCCTCGCCGACGAGGAGAAGCAGCGCCACCAGCTGCAGTACCCGGACTACCGCTACCAGCCTCGCCGGGGAGCCCGCGCCCAGGGAAACCGTCCCGGGACCGCTCCCGGAGGCGCGGGTGGCGGCGGTGGCGACGACGGAGGGAGATGTCCCAAGTGCAACGGGAGGTCGCTGTCTGCTGCCGCGCCGCGGAACACTACCACCTTGTCCAGTTCGGCTTCGGGGCAGGGACCGGGGGCGAGGACGGGGGGAAGTGGGAGTCCGTATACGCCGCCGTCGAGGGGCGGTGATGATGGTGGTGGTGAGAATGCCTTGGCTCTGGGTCGTCAGCGGTTTCCGTCGCAGGCTTCGTCGGCGGCTTACTACGACGACGAGTACGAGAACGAGCACCCGGAGATGAAGCGTCGTCGCCTGACCCGCGCGGGCTTTCACGCAGCCGCTGCGTCGCCCAACCTCGCTCGCGGCGGCTTCTCTATGGCCGGAGGACCTCCCGGCTCGGCGCGTCCGTACGAATCTCCCGGCTTCCCCGAGTCGACCCCCGGTGGCCTTCGCAACCCGCCCATGCCCCCACCTCCTCGACCTCCTCCCGTCTCGAGCCACTGGGACGGACAATCTCCTCACACGGGCCGAGCAGCCACCTTTGACGAATCCCTTCGTCTTCCACCCCTACAAACCTCCTTCCACCACCGATCTCAAGCATCAGCAGAAGCAGGCCACACAAACACCCCCATCACCGGCCTCGCCCCCTCCTCCTCCTCCTCCCGGGCATCCAACCCCTCAGGTCCCAAGAAATCCATCGCCGAACAAGTAATGGACATACCCGTCCCCAACAAACTCGCCGTCCTCTCGCGCGTCTGCCAAGAACAGCCCTCCCGCTCCCCGCAGACCTTCGAATCCGGAACCCGCGGCGCCGTCATCGCCGTCGACGGACCCGACGCCCGCACCCGCGAACAGGTCGGCCGGGCCGTGGAAAAGGCCCTCCGCGCCGTCGGCCGCTTCGACGTGCGCGCCTGGGAGAACCACACCGCCCGCGAGGTGCCCGACGGGGAGGGGTTTCGTTCGTGCGTGGGAGGAGAGCCCATCGATCGGTACTCGGATACCGTGAAGCGCTGGCGGGACAAGTCGGATGAGATTCGGAGACATGTCGATCTGGCGACGAGGTCGAGACACGGGTCGGCCGAGTCGGGAGGTTCAGACGATTCCCGCGGCAAGACGACCACTACCACCACTACCGCAACTCCCACAACAACAACACCAGTCGCCCTCCTCAGCGAAGGCTACAGCCTCACCGTCTCCGACATGTTCGCCTGCAACGCACCCATCGACGACCTGTACGAGCCGCACGACCACTGGCAATGGGCCGCCACTCTCTGGCGCAAGATCATCGCCCCGGACCTGGTCGTCTATGCCATGCCGACACGCGAAAAGGACGTCCCCCAGTACGTTACCGTGCACGCGAGGAACCGTCCCGCCCTGATGGTGGTGCGAATCCCCGCGGGATCTTCTCTGGACGAGGCGACGGAGCGGCGAGTTGCGTTCGAGGTGGTGGAGTGGGCGAGGAGAGGGTAGGGTTTCTTGTGTGTGATTGCTTGCTGTTTTTTTTTCTTCATGTATGATAAGTAGGGAACCATGTGAAAGTGAAAGCCAAAGGGGAGTTGGTTGGGGTAATGGGATAAGGACTTGCAAAGGATTCAGGGGATAAGGCCGCGAAAGTGAATACTTGGTATTTTTGATACTCGAACAGTAGTGCTCTTTTACGTCTAATATCTCGAGTTGCCGACATTCATGGCACAGACATCGCCCGCCATACGAGAACTGTCAGTGCAAGTTGTCATGACGGCCATCGCTGGAATCTGTGCTCGGGCTATGATGCGCATACACACTTCCTAAAGCACAACTTAGGCCGATTCTCTGGGATGCCGCCCTTCATGCATGCTCATCATCTTCCGACGTGCCTGGCGGCTCCGTCATGTTCCGCAGCTATGCTCCGAGAGCTTCGTCTTCGACTTCGAACCTGCCTACACTGCGAAAGTTAATGTGGCCTCACCGGTCGGGTGCATTCACTTTAGAGCCACAAAATCATAGTCGCCCACCCCTCGCATCTACCTGTTGGATTCACGGCGGGCGTCGTCGGGAGCATCGAGCAGCATTGGCGCCGCCTCCGACTCCCCCAGCACGTTATCCAACCTCTCCACATCGTCGGGCCTCGCCGGCGCTTTTGCTGGCGCCCTCTTCATCAGCATCACCCCAATCGCGCTGCCCAGGATCAAGGTACATCCGGCGCCGCTAGTCAGGTCCATTCGGTGTCCAAACACCCACCGGTCGAAACTGGCCGCGAAGAGCATGTGCGTGTATACCATGGCGTTGGCCCGGTTCGACTTGTCCGACCCCAGGCCCGTCGTCAGGAGGTACTGCATCACGAAGCCCATGATGCCCAGCGGGAGCAAGAGAAGCCACTGCTTGGCTGACGAGGGAGTGACCCAACGGAGAGCTGGCTGGTCGACGCCGAGCGCAGGGCCGAGGACGAGCGCCGAGACGGAGATGATGGTCGAGATGATACCGAAGTAGTTGACCGAGATGAGCGGGTGGGCGCGCTTCCCAATGGCGCGCAGAGTCGTGAAGGCGCCTGCCGCTCCCAGCACGCCCAGTAGGGCGACTCCGACGGCCACTAGTCGTTCTTCGGGTGTTGCTTCATGATCGCCGCCTGATGCGCCTCCGTCCGAAGGGTCGTCCGTGGTCGGCTCTCCGCCCGCCGACTCGGAGAACAGAGCAACCGGCTTCGCGATCAAGACGACGCCGCCGAGCGCAATCAGCGTCGCGAGTTGCTCGAGCCGAGTAAACGGTTCCTTCAGCACAAAATAGCATATCATGCCCGCGACACCCGGCGCCAGAAACGTGATAACGGTGGCATCGGCCAGCGGGATGTAAGCCATCGAGTACCACACCCCGTATATGCCGAAGAAGCCCGAGAAGCCCCGGAGGAAGAGCAGGTGACGAATGTCCCGGCGGCCGAGAGGGAACTCGGGCGTGGCCATCCACCACATGTACGTCGAGCAGCAGATGGTGGTCATGGACTGCCGGATGAGGAGGATCTGCACCGGGTGCATGCCGTTGCCCTCGAGCTCGACGAGGCGGGCGCTCAGGTTCATCAACGACCCGAAGAACTGCGACAACGCCACGAGCAGGGCCGGCCGGTTGCGGACCCAGAACCTTTTCCATGCCGGGACCGAGTGCTGATCGTCGAGCTCCGGGTCGGTGCCGTGGTTGACCAAGGCTCCGGAGGGTATCGGCTCGAGCAGCGGGCTCGCGGCCGGACTGAGGGACAAGCGGCGATAGTCGTCGAAGCTCGAGTCCCTCAACAGCTTGGAACCACCGGCATGTTGAGTGGCGTTTGGTATTGACAAGCGGTCCTGGGAGGACTCCTCTACGCTGGTCTGTCGAGGGGCGAGTCTTGCCAGGGGAGTATCGAGGGAGGCGTCGTCCCGATACGGCATCGGGCCGTCCGTCGAGTGCCGGGCCATGGTCTCCGGTGAGCAAGGGGTTTCAGCTGGCTGCTGCGATTCAGGTTGAGTCAGTTACAACGATTCAGATCACTAAGAGCGGAAGAAGAATCAGCGAGACGCCACAACAACAAAGGTCACTGTGTCTCATCACCAACAAAGTGAGGCAAAAAGTCCAGTCAACGTTGGACCCCGCAGTCGCAGCCGCAGCCGTCGCCGCACTCGCAGCCGGCTGGAGTGGGATGGATGATGCCGCGATGGATGGACGACATGGGCAAGCCCACCGGTACGGCGTCTTATTCGCGAGCCCATCGTCGTTTGGTGGAACCCGAACACCCATCACATCACAAGGGCGAAAGCCCTCATCGCGAGTGGGGGGTCAAGGGACTGGAGGACTGGGGCGGACTTGGTGGGTAACGCTTCCGTCTTGATCGTCTCGGTCTGAATCGTCCAGCGTGGTCATGACGAAGAGTGTGTGGAACCCGGTTTCGCCGTGCCTGAGACCGTCTGGTGAGCGAAAAGTCTATCGGTGGCGGCGGTTGGGTCGAGATTCTGGCCAAACGGCAGCGCCGGGCTGCATGAGACCAGGGGCTGTCTTTCAGCTTGGGAGCTGCCCATATTTGTCGGTGCTTTGATGTCTTGACGTCTTGGTGCTTCGATGGTTCGGTGCTTCGATGGTTCGGTGCTTCGATGGTCTGGTGCTCCGATGGCCTTGCTTCCATGGCCCGGTGCTTCCATGTCCTGTTCTCCGATGCCTTCAGCTGCTGCCCCTCCTGCAGTGCCTGCCCTGCCATGATACGTACCTTTCTGCCATGTTATCCCCCGACCTGCCGACCTCGCTGCTCCGGATCGGCGGCGCTCCTCCGAGCCACGGTGGAGTCCATCTCCGTCCTATCCCCAGGGCGCGCGGGTGGGATTTTCGTCCAATCTCTCATGACTGGCCCGTCTCCCTCGGTAAAAGGCAAACGTCACAGGTCCAGGAGACGGGCAGGCAAAAGAGACTCCCTCAGAGCTCTGACCACCCCATCTGGGCTGGACCTGGACCGGTGGCTTGTTTGTCCCGAGATGATCAGCAAGTCAAAGTCAGATCAGAGGCTTTCTTTTTTCGGCCACGGCAAATGAAAAGGCTCGCCGGCCTCAGTCTAAAACGAGACATGACACAGGGCGGCGTCCAGGTTTGTTGAAATTGGAGGAGTGCACCGCCCTTTTTTGGCGTCTCTGCGTCTTGCGTCTGGTCTTGCGTCTGGTGTGCATCTGCGTCTTGTCTTTTCGTCTTGTTGGCCCTTCAGGGATGAGGGATCGCCTCCTGCATCTGCACACTACCGTGGCAATGCCGCCGCCATGGCAATTGGAAGAAGCAAAAAACGGACATGGATATGGAAGAAAAAGAAACAAAAGGCACGGACAGTTTGACAAATGATATCATGGCCGTCCTATAAGCCCCACCAGCATGAGCTGGACGACAGAGAATCCAAGAGAAGAATTTTGCTTGTTGTGCGCGCTTTTGGTGCAGCGCAGATTCTGATTTGATTTTCTCTTTGCAGGGAAGGAAGGAAGCTGCCAGAGCAACCACTGACATGGGTACACGTGACCGAGGACTCGCCCCAACGCGATTTCACATTGACGATTGAGAAGCACTCAAAGCAATCCAAACAAGTTGCTCTCCACGCCCGGCGGTCGTGGAGTGGGCATTCTGGGGACTCTCCTTCTGTCTTCCGAAGGCCTGTGCATGAAACAAAAGACGCCAAAGACGGACGCAAGCGCAATTGGAGATGGATTTAATGGATCCCAACCCTGTCAAATGTCCTAGTGTCACTGACTGATTGCCGTACGATAACTCGGAGCAGTGGAGGGTCGAGGTACCGTGCACGTAACTTTGTACCTTTTGGTCTCAGTGAATGTGGGCTCGACTCAACACCCACGTCTTTTTTTCATCTTTTTTTTTTCTCTCTCTTTCTCGGTGGCGGGGTCACATCGCACATTCCCTAGACGCAGCTAAAGCAATTAATCCAATCCCTCCTCCTATACTCGGTACGGATACTCCGTCAATCCCATCCAGAGCAACCCCCGGCTTGCCCCTGATCCCCTGCCTGCGGTATTAGTGTGGGCGTGTTTTGGTTGCAGCGCCTCGCAGTCTAGCCTCGTCTCTCGTCTCCAAGTAGGCAAGGCAGGCAGGCCAGTCAGCGGCCGGTGGATCGTCACTTCTTACTTTTCTCCAAGTTCCCCGTCGTGTCTCGTCTCGTCTCGTCTCTCTTCCCTTTTCCTCTTCCTTCCCCTCGCTTCCTACCTATAATTGCTTGGTTTCCCTCTCTCTCCACACTCCCAAGACTATTCAACGACTAGGACCGTTTTGTCACTGTTTTCGCCAACTACCCCTCCTCCGGCTCTCCCCGTCTGTGACTTTGAGCTTGCTTCGCTTGGCCATCAAAAACGCGTCGCTTTGCCCTGGCTGCGTCACCGTCTTATCCGTCCCAAGTCGTCATAAGACTGCCTTCCTCCAGCCTCTCGATTCCAGCTTCTTCCTCCACCTCCTCTCCTCCTCCAGCAGCCTTCACCATGGCGCCTCACCCCACCCTCAAGGCGACATTTGCCAGCCGCGGCGACGCGTCCACGCATCCATTGAATGCTTATTTGTTTAAGCTCATGGACCTCAAGGCCTCAAACCTCTGCCTCAGCGCCGACGTCAACACGGCTCGCGAATTGCTCTCGTTTGCCGATAAGATCGGTCCCTACATCGTCGTCCTCAAGACCCACTATGACTCGGTGACGGGCTGGGACTTCCACCCGCAGACGGGTACCGGTGCCAAGCTGGCTGCCCTGGCGAGGAAACACGGCTTCCTCATCTTCGAGGACCGCAAGTTTGGCGACATCGGAAACACTGTCGAGATGCAGTACACGAGCGGCGCCGCCCGCGTCATCGAGTGGGCGCACATCACCAACGTGAACATGGTTCCCGGCAAGGCCTCCGTCACTTCGCTGGCCAATGCCGCCAGGAGGTGGCTTCAGCGCTACCACTACGAGGTCAAGACCTCCATCACCATTGGGACCCCCGTCGCGAGCAACATGGACGACGACAGCGAGCGCTCCGACAATGAGAGGACCGACGACGGCGAGGACATCCCCATAGAGACCGGGCGAAAGGGCAGCATCGTTTCCACCACGACCGTCACTCAGCAGTACGAACCCGCCGACTCGCCACGCTTGGTCAAGACCATTGTCGAAGGCGACGAGCCCGTGTTTCCTGGTATTGGAGAGGCCCCCATCGAGCGAGGTCTCCTAATTCTGGCTCAAATGTCGAGTCAGGGCAACTTTATGAACAAGGAGTACACGCAGGCATGCGTCGAGGCTGCGAGAGAACACAAGGACTTCGTCATTGGCTTCGTGTCGCAAGAAAGCCTCAACTCACAACCCGAAGACGACTTCATCCACATGACGCCAGGCTGCCAATTGCCCCCAGAGGGTGAGGACGAGAACGCTGCCGTCGAAGGCGATGGAAAGGGCCAACAATACAACTCTCCGCAGAAGATTGTTGGAATCGCTGGCGCCGACATCATCATCGTCGGACGGGGCATCATCAAGGCTGCCGACCCGAAAGAGGAGGCCGAGCGTTACCGAGCAGCGGCGTGGAAAGCCTACATCGAGCGTATTCGGTAGATTCACAATCAGAGTTGTGTAGGAGATCGGTCTGTTACTTCGAGGCTTGGGATGCGAGCGTTTGATGGGCATAGGAAGCAATTTCAACCAGTCTTTGGAGGATTTGATTTAGGTTGGCCCGGTATTTTGCACAGCATTAGGAATACACTTGTATGCGTGGACACTCTTGTTCGGTTTGGAGCATGAGTTATCGGTGTGGTTTTCGAGAGCCATTTTGTCGAGCATAGGAGACGATATATTCCGCTCTTCTTATTCGACCATAGTCTTGATGAGGACATAATCGATTCAACCAACAGCAAGAGCTTCCCCACACTTTCTGACAGTCCTAGGCTATCAAGTGCATGGATTTGTCGTTAAACCCGGACGATATATGGGGATGAGAATGCAGACGAGGTTCCATACTCCACCAGAACTTGACGTTTCCGAAAGTATTGAATGTGAATATCAGTCCTATTTTGATGGCCCTAGAACTTTGAATACCGAACCAAACTTGCCCGAGCCGGGCCCCTAAACACGATTCCATATGCCCATAACTCCTATGCGCCAATAACCCAAAACTCGATGACGTGCTCAGACATGTTCAACGCTTCTTGCCCAACGCATCGGCCTCCGCCTCGGCATCATCGTCAGCCTCGCCTAGCTCCTCCTCGACCTGCTGCGCCCGCGCCGCCGGACCCGCCTTCTCCTTGCGCTTCTCCTCGTCGGCGGCGTCCTTCATGATTTCGTCCTCGCCGTCGCGCAGGATCTCGCGGGCCTTCTTGATCTCCCTCTGCTTCTCGAAGACCTCCTGCACCTTTCCGAGGAAGGCCGGGTTCTTGCGGAACGAAAACTCGAAGTCCTCGTACTTGATCTTTTGGCGACCAGAGTAGTTGGCGGCCCGCGTGGCCTCGAAGGCGATGGACTGCATGAAGTCGGTGAGGATCTCGTCGAGGACGCGCACGGTTTCGGGGAGAGGGTTTTGGATGTCGCCGTGGGCGTAGAGGAGCTGGGCTACTGCGAGGGGGCGTTAGAAAGACGTGGAGGAGGTGGTTTGGATGGGGGAGACGGACGCTCGTTGTGGCTAAAGTTCATCTTGCCGACATTCTTGCCGGCGCGCGCTCTGGGCTCCATTTTGGCGGGATTCTTTGACACGCGAAGCGTCGCGCGCGATGTTGCTGTAGAGAAATGGCTATCAAACGAAGGACGGGGATCTCAAGCACGAGATGGACGAGAAACAAGGTGAAGCGTAACGATCAACCAATTCACCAGCGGCGCGTGCAATCGGATGAGTGGGGGAATTGCTAGTGGGGGGAGACGTCACTCCCGTCCCGGCTCGGCAAATCTTTACCCCTAAGCACACCTGGCTCCATGAACGAACCAGGCCAACTCTTTGCTTGTCGCGCAGCAACTTTCGCGACTCGACAATTTGTTCCCCACGTTGCAATCAACAAACAACAAATCTCTTCTTTCTCCCATACCTTGACGGCAATCTCTGAACCCGCGCAGATATGGTAGGTTTCTCGCTTCACGACCCGATCGATCACACGGCTAACGAGGCCTCCGCAGTCCGCCCTCTTCAACTTCCAGTCGCTGCTGCTGGTCCTCCTGCTGCTCATCTGCACAAGCGCATATGTCCACCACTTCGCCCCGGGCATCATGGACCGCAACAAGGACGGGTAGGTTTCGATGGATGCCGCGACTCAATTGGCAGATGCGCTGACCGGAAACCTTTTTCAGTGTGATGGGCATCTTTTGGAAGTGCGCAAGGATAGGGGAACGACTGAGTCCCTACATAAGTATATGCTGTGTCGTCATGGCTGTGCGTCTCCCCGGCTCGTATTCCCGTTTTGAGGGGGCGGGAGGGCTTCTTGTGGAGGGACGGAGAATGCTGA
>JAMQMW010000689.1:9474-75977 GCA_024115155.1 Thelonectria blattea
TGGGGTAGATCGAGTTCTTGTTAGTCATGGCTCGTTGGACGTGAGAGCGTCAACTGCGCCTTGTCTTGGAAACGATGGTGTTGGGAGCAGTTGTGAGGAGGAAAGGGCTGTTGAAAGAGGAAGGTCTTGTAAGTCGCATGCACGTAATATGAGGCCAGTATGGATCCGAGATGAGCCCCTAGTCAGTAGAAACAACTACAAAAGGCTCTCGGTCTCCCAGTCCTCTAGTCTTTTGAGTCTTCAGTGTCTTCACGTCACTCAGCCTCCATCAGCAGTTCATCATCATGGCGACCCACGAAATTCGACGGGCAAGTCTCCAAGACTACGCCTCAGACCCAAAAGAAGAACTCGAATCTGCCCCCTCAGACAATGGCCTCGAACGCGGCCTTCACAGCAGACACTTGCAGTTCATCGCCATCGGCGCCACCATCGGAACCGGCCTCTTCCTGGGAACCGGCTCGGCCCTGGCAACCGCCGGACCCGTGTCCCTCCTCATAGCCTTCGTCTTCCTCGGATCCGTCCTCTTCTCCGTCATGACGGCCCTCGGCGAAATGGCCGCCTACATCCCCGTCCCGGGCTCCTTCACCACCTACGCTTCCCGCTTCGTCGATCCTACCCTCGGCTTCGCCATGGGCTGGATCTACTGGTTCAGTTGGTCCCTGACTTTCGCCCTGGAACTCACGGCCGCGGGCCTGATTATCCAGTACTGGATCCAGAGCGTCAGCGTGGGCGTCTGGATCGCCGTCTTCTGGCTCATCTTCACCCTCACCAACTTTATGCCCATCCGCTGGTTCGGCGAGTTCGAGATGTGGTTCTCCAGCATCAAAGTCGTCACCATCCTCGGCTTTCTGATCTTTTCCATCTGCGTCAATGCCGGCGTCGGCGACCAGGGATACCTCGGCTTCAAGTACTGGAGCGAACCCGGGGCGTTTGCGCCATACATCGAGGAGGGGCCGACGGGAAAGTTCATCGGCTTTTGGGCTGTCATGATCACGGCCGGGTTCAGCTATCAGGGCGCTGAGCTGGTTGGTATTGGGGCTGGCGAAACGGCGGATCCGCATAAGAGTATCCCGTCGGCGATTCGATGGACCTTTTGGGGCGTGTTTACGCTGTTCATCTCGACCGTCTTCTTCTTGGGCATCAACGTCCCATATACGAATCCCTCCTTGAGTAGTGACTCCCAGGATGCATCGGCATCTCCCCTCGTCATCATCGCCAAGCTCGCCGGCGTTCCGGTTCTGCCATCCATATTAAACGCCGTTCTCCTGACAGCCGTCCTCACGGCTGCAAACTCAGACGTGTATTCCAGCAGTCGAATCCTGATCGCCCTGGCCGACTCCGGCCACGGACCTCTCATATTCAAAAAGACCAACCGCTTCGGAACCCCTTACTATGCCGTCGGCGTGTGTTCCGTCGTCGGCTTTCTCGCATTTCTCAATCTCTCCCAAGACGGATCCGTCGTCTTCCAATGGCTGCTCAACATTGTATCCGTGTCTGGGTTCATATCATGGGCCATCATCAACGTGTGTCACATCCGCTTCATGCAGGCGCTTTCAGCCCAAAACATGTCTCGAGACGATCTCCCGTACTCGGCACCACTCCAACCTTACATGTCCTACTACGGACTGTTCTTCAATATCCTCATCGTCCTCACCAGCGGCTTCGACGTCTTCATCTCTTGGGACACGAGCAAGTTCTTTACCAGTTACATCAGCCTCATCCTCTTCATCGTGCTCGTCGTCGGCCACAAGCTCGTGTATAGAACGAAACTAGTGCCTCTGGCCGAGGCGGATCTCCAGACCGGCCGAGTAGCGTCTTAGCTTCGGCGCTTTTACGGACCTGTTCCTGGCAAAGATGAAGCCTTTCTGTACGTATTATCTAGAAGAATTTCACAATTGTTTCTGTCAAAAGTTGATCATTGCACATGCACCTCATTCCGTATCTCCGTCTCAGGGATCCAGCCTCCAGAACAAACAGCGCAAATTGGGCCCAGCAACCAGCCCATTCCTTCTCCCTCTCCCCGACGCCTCAAAACCTCATTCCTTCAGCCAATTGACCCAATCTCACCGTCTCATCTTGAATCACTGCGGGGCGTGTACGTGCGTGAACGTGCGACATTCGGACGAGAGGCTAAAAAGTTGCGGGGAAAGACCGCTTGACCGACATCTGGTGAACACGTGGCATGACATATGGTATGATGCCATGATTGCTATAAGGTTGGAAGGGAGCCGTTGAAATACCTGAGTGGCTGCCGTTGTCACTTCTCTCTTCTCAACCAACCAAGTCCTATATCCAGCAACCCCATCAACGCTCAGTCAAAATGGTCTACACAATTGTCGTTCACCTCTACGCCAAGGATGACGAGGAGTGCATCCGAAAGCTCTCCTTGAAGCTCATCGAGGCCAGCCGTGTCTACTCCCAGGACAAGGAGACCATCTCCTGGTTCGTCATGCAGGACTTCAAGGACCCTCGTGCCTTTACCATTGTCGAGCGATACGAACAAGAAAGCGTTAGTCACCCATTCCCTTTCTGCGTACTGTGCTGACATGAAATGTCGCCCGTTTAGAGCCAGAAATATCACCTCGAGAACCCCTACTGGCAGACGTTTGACCCTTACGTCATTCCTCTCCTGGAGAAGCCCATGGACCTGCGAAGACTGGGCGAGCTCGACACCAGCGAGGATGTGGTGGTTCCCGAGTAGAAGGAAAATGGCTCAAGCCACGGGAGTGAGATGGCCCATCTGCACTTATCCCGACAGAGGCCGAGATTCTGCACCTCATTCACCTCGGAAATAGACGAATAAAGGCATCAACTGTGTACAGTGCTACTACCAAGCGGGGTCCGGCCCGATGCAATGTGAGACCTGTGAACTGTGGCTCTGAGAATCATTATGAACAATGCGATTATCTCGCTCCTGGAAGACGTATTTTGCTGTGGCTTCTATTCGAAGCTGTGAAGCTATCGATACTAACGACGGATACAATGACTCAATATGATGAATGGATTACCTAGTTCGGCATGTTGCTATCGCATGATTGGCGAACTGCAGCGCAAACCTTGGATTGATCTCTGTCGCAGACGACCGAACTACAAATGTCAAATGCCACACTGCTACCTGAGCTCGCGGCCCGAGTCTCGCCCGCTCCTTCATTGGCCGAGCCTGAGAGAACTTAGCAGCCGTTGATGTGGACGCAATGTCTTCCGTATCGGATGAAGTCCGGCAGTCTGCGAGATGTTCAACGGGAGTGGTATCATCCGCACGCTGGGGTTCCTTCGGAGAGGTCAAGGATGGATAGGGCTCGACTCTTGTGGATTCAATCAGAGCAGAGCGTTAGCGATCATTCGTTCGAATCCTATGCAATTCTTGTGAGAATCATATTGTTAGGGCGAAAAGTGTGCATTCTTCCTCCAGTCGGGAGCTTATCACAGTCCGCCAGAGATTTAACGACCTGCGCAGATGGGACAATAGCGCATCATAAGTCGCATTTAATTTGAGACGACTGATTGACCATTTCATGAACATCTCTTTTTCTAGGACAGCGCTTGGGAACACATGTTGTGGAAGATCTAGACAGCTACGTTCTCGGGTGTCACTCGTAGTACTGGCGAGGCTTATGCGTTCGAGTACGATGAAATCTTGCTCAAGAGGAACGGCAAGGAATGGAATGTTGAAATCGTGAGGTTTGAAGCGGTTCTATCTCATTGGATCGCGAGTATCGGGGCGAGAGTTGCCGATGCCCGGCGGGGAGGTCTCGATGGTTCTATTCAGCGCGAGACACACCCAGACACCAGCGAAGTCGGAACAGCTGCCTAATCGGATCCCCGAATTGTGTTCATGATCCTACATACGATCTACCAACCGCCCTACTTGAATGGTCAGTTGTGGCGGTCATCGTGGTTAATGCACTTCGTGATCAACGTTTAGAGCCTACCTTTGGATTAATGCGTCTGGCCCTTTCCGGCTTTGAGGTTAATAATAGGGTCAAGAAGAAGGAGATTCCGATAAATTTGTACCTAAGGAACTCGGTTTCAGAGAAAATTACTGAAGAAATTTCTCTGTCAATAAGGAGGGTGCCGTCCCCTTTCTTGGTTCTAAAAACACCACTAACGGCGTGTCGGGCCTTGCTCAAGCTCTCTGGCCCTACACCCTCCGTTACCTATCAGAGTAAAGCGCCTCTAGGGCCTGAAATTTGGAGACTTCGAGAAGTTAAGACTAAGCTTAGTACTATAGATCGAGGAAAATGGAAGGGCCTTGACTCAGGTCGGCGGCTGTTAGCCTAAATTGAGTTGGAAGCCCAAGGACTCGCTCTTAGGCGTTGCTCTTATATAGAATGACTATGTAGCGTATCTAGAGGTGTAATCTAACTCTATGTCCTCCAATGCACGCTAAGTTCATCGTCAAAAGCACTGGTGTTTAAGCTTTTGGGGTTACCGAAATTTCGGGAACTATCTTCAAGTTAGCAACGCTCGACCACTTAGTGTCTACAAAGGAGCAACATACGGGCGTCAACGGTGCTTCCGTTTCTGATCTGGCTGAGTTGGATGCCCTGAAATAGTCAGCACTCAGCGCAATCCCACCATGACTTTAGTGATAGACAACTAACCAGGGTGATGTATCCAAATACCCCATTCTTGTTGTCCACGCCATCTAGGGGCTCTGTGTCCATGACAGTCATGGCTCCAGCTAGAATCCCAAGGTTAGTCACCATACCCACAAGCACAGCAGACAAGCAGAAATTGAGACGGGGCTATTTAGTACTTACTCGCCGACTCGTGCGTATAGATTCCGTCTGCATCGTTCTTCACTCGCTCGATCTGCGTGTGGCTGGCGTAGGGCTCGAGACCCATGATCTCCTGGGAAATGGTCTCGTCGGCAAAGATTTGTCCGGTGCTGACGATGGAGCCATGGAGGAGTGTCCCGTTGGACTGGACGGTCCAGTTGGTGTGGACTTGGACGTGGATGTGGATGGCACGTTGGACCTGAATGGCGTTAGCACTTGGTTCTCATTGCTTGGGGATGGACTTGGGATGCTCACGTAGAATCCAGGGAAGATGGTCGTGAAGGATGTGACGCCGTGCTTGTCTGTCGGCCACATTCCTCGCAAGAAGGTGGTGTTGTCGGTGGATAACCACTCCACAAGTCAGAAATCAGGACTAAAAGTTCCAAGGGGGGGTTCTACCTACCGAGAGATCCGGCAGTCCGGTATGCAAGTTGAGCGTGCTGCCGTTAGTCAAACCATCATACAAGTCCAAGAACTGCGTATTTGGCGAGAGGCCCGTGAAGGAACTGTACGATCCGGTAGCATTGCAGTGCTATTGAGTCATAATGTCAGCCTTTGCCCCGAGAAAAGCATCACAACAAAGACTTACCCAGATATCCACAAGGACATCATCAAGCGGATCACACGTATCGACATCAATAACGCCAATCTCCAGCGACAGCGGTACCCCCGCCTGACCCTCGCGAACATCCTGCCTCAGAGTCTGGCTCCTCGGGAGGAAGTACGGCCCGTTGCTAGTCTCGGGCGTGAGGATGTTGGTCCAGTTCTTGACTTCCTTGTACTTGGGCGCCACGGCGTGGATGATGTAGTCGGTGTCTCCCGACTTGGCGTCGACCGAGTCGGCTCGACGGCGGAGCGCCCGACGGGTTTGCTTCATCTTTGCGACGCGGGGGCCGCATCGTTTGAGGACATCGTGGTGGTGTTTGATGGATGCTTCGTTAGGGGCGGCATGGGAGTGAGCTGTAGGATGATGAGTCAAGGTGTGTCTTTGTGATAAGGGGTTGGCACGTACCGTTGACTGCGGCCACGAGAAGGGCGCAAGTGGTGAGAGCTGTTTTGAGATTCATGTTGAACATGTTTTTGCTGGATGATGTCTACTTGAGAACAACTGAAGAGAGACCTTCGGTCTCTTATACTCTATCATATCATCCTAACGAGCCTGCTCTGCCTCCGTATTTCTGCGTCCGGCGGCTCGAGTAACTTGCCAGCCACTCCTTGCTCCTCGAAGGATTTTCACGTCTTCACGTCAAACTAACCAGTATCAAGGCCCGTAAGACGGGTCTGACCCAAATCTACCTCACAACTATGCCTCGGCATTCTTCACCGCAAGATACCACCATGACTCTGACTTGTCAGTCGCCGAAAGCCTCCATCAGCGACCCATCTACAACGGCTCGGAGCGGGCTCCCGCGCGGGAAACCCCACAGATCTCAGGAAACGAGCGGTCGAGCTTCGGGATATACGGAAATATGTACGTGTTTCCCGCAGGACAGGGCTTAATCTGCTGCACGAGGTTCCACTTGATGTGCAGGAACAAATGTTGTCAAGGGCGAGTGGGTGGACAATCTTGGGTTGATTACGGATGTGCAATGGTTGATTGGTCAATTGCTTGGCCGCCGAGCGTAGACCTCAGCCACCGGGGGCAGGTGAATATGCCGCAGCCATCTTGCATAACTGCCTGTTGAACAATGAAATTGTACCTGGAAGGGTCACCCTTTCTCACGATCCCCAACTCATTCATTTAGCTACTTTCTCCCATAGAAACCCGTAGCCCAAGATTCGTTGGCCTACCCTTTATATCGAATTCGATCGCTGAGTTGATGTTCGCAAAATGCATCCATGGAGAGCTCCGCCCACAGTAGAAACAGCATCACCTCGAATTGGAGCATCGTCATCGTCATCCAGGTTGTCAATCCACTCATGCTCGCGGATTGCCCTCTCGGCAACCGGAAAACCATCTTCACTCCGGAGCCAGGTGAAGATATTATGCGTGACCATTTCCGAACTCTCATCTTCATCGGCCGAGTCGTCTTCATCATAGTCGATACTGATATCAACATCATGATGTGAAAATTGACCGCGCTTGGGGCGAATCGTTGTTGTCGATGGTACATCATCATGTTTGCTTTGCTCACTGGTTGTCCCTCCCTGACAGATCCATGTGAAGCCCGCATATCGAAGACCATGGTTCCTGCCGCATAGCGCATGCTCGCGAACATCCAGATTAGTGTCAGCCAGCGCAGTAGAACCAAATGGCGCAAATGGAAAGAGTGGCGGGTTCGCGTAGTTCTTGTCATGACAGAGGTAGAGCAGTCGACATTCGTCAGCACGAGAAATGCTGCAGGCATCGGGCGCAAAAACAGGAACCGGCTCCTGAATGAAAGAGACGAATGTGTCAGTCCAAGCAGCCGCATTCAGATCAATCTTCCACCAAGCTGCTCGGCCATCTCGCAGACACTGATGGTGGGCTCCGGTGATGAATGCACCAACCCACAAACCCCCGAGGTCTGGATCGCGCTGTGTCAAAGTCCCCAAGAGAAGATGCGGATCTTTGATTGTGTTCAAAAATGCAAAAGAGCCTCGTAGCCAGATGCCGCAGATGTTGCTCGTTACATCCGGGTCGAAGAAGACGCTGCTGAGGAGCGCCTTCAAACCCCTTGGATTGCAACTCATCGTCGAAAGCCTATCAATCTGAGGCTTGCTCTCCTTCAAACTGGGGGATTCGCTGTGAGCTGGCCTGACTTGATGAGACAATTTGGGGATTGCCAGCTCGATTGGCCTATGGTCGTACTTGGCGACTGGGATTAGCAGGGCGACCGAGAGCGCAGCCTGCTTCTGATGCTCGATGTCGTGAAGGCGGCAGTACTCGGATAGATACAAGCAGGCAGTGATTGATGTAGCTGGGATATGGCTTAGTGCCAAACTTGTTAGCTTGACGATTGCTGAAATGGCAAAGGGCTGTTCCGATTTGAGCTTGGTAGACCATGGAGAATAAAGAAGATCCCCCTTTGAGCTGCGCATGGTTGCCTCCCATCCGCCGGATAGAATAGTATTCCACCACTGAGCAGCATTCTCGTCAATTTCGCCGACATGGACTGTAATGGACGGTTTATCATGGTGGGTTTGGTAAGGGCCAGATGGCGAGAGGCGTGTGCCCTGAATGAGCTCTGCCCATCGTGCGGAGAGGATATATGCCCAAGCCAACATGAGTATTGGAATGTGATTTTGATCCGCCCTAAAGATGTTGGGGAGTGGTGTTGCTGCGCGTCGCAAATTCGAGGTGAAGATAACTGGCGTCGGCTTATCCCAGGCGACCTCAAAAATGGCTTCATGTTGGAAAGCTGGCAAATGATCCAAGTTCTGAGTAGCAGCCCAGGTGGATTTGCCCTTCGAAAGAATGAACCAGGTTCGGTATCCTCGTTCATACATGGCCCGTACGGCCTCAGCGTCAGGGCGAATTGCGTCCTTCATGTCGAGGGAGGATTGTTGAAAATTGACAAGACCGTTCCAAGAAGAAACCTGGGAAATATTATGGTCTGGTAGGGTAGGCCCATTCGTTCTGGGGAATGATTACCTCAGCAGCGTCCGAAATAGGCGCCAAGCAGGTGAAAGAAAGAGCAACTCGCTATGTGTGTTCCTCCATATCGCAGGGCCCGATCATTTCGTACAATGCAGAAGGGGTTGCACTCTAACTCATTTAATATTGTACGCAGCATCCTCACTTTCTTCCTCGCGATGACGGCGAGGAATAAAAGCGGCCTCATCGACAACCTCGGGTCGCAACACGGCAGAGAGGTATATCTCTTGCAAGCAAGAGACCCTCCTTTCCCAGCACCGTGGCAGAGAGACTGGCTCAAATGCGGTCGACACTTGACTTCACCAGGTGGAACACATTAGAAAACCATTTTACTGATGCCCCCAAATAATTTAGTTTGAAGCCGGAGACGGGTGCAATAACTACCGATATCGAGACCAGTAGTGTGCGATGACCGACTGCCAAGTGTTTCAACTCGGGCTTTCTGTAACGGGTCTCGTCCAGGATCGGAACCCCCACGATGACAAATTCTTTGTAGGCTGCGACGAGAACATTGTGATGAGCCTATTCAGGAAGACATAGAAAATATGACTTATATATGAGAATGGCCTAATCTTCTGAACTGAAAGGGATCTCATGCCGCTTATGCAATGGAAACCCGTGGAAACCCGCTGCTGGATTCGCACACTGTCGAATGTTCTAAGATGTCCTTCCAGGCTGCAAACAAACTTTCATTTCTCGTCGCAGCACACGGCAGCTTCACATAGAAGAGGAATCAAATTCTAATCCTAGCGACTAGCAACTGCCATTCAAAGAGCTTAATATTCTATCTCCGCCAGGAAGGCCCTTTGCACCACACTCTTGTCAAGTTACACACATCAACACCCAAGCACAAGGCTTATTGTTCAAGTTATTATTGGTTTGTCTACCTAGCCAACGGGCCCTTTAAAGCACCAGAACAGTAATACACGCCACCAACAACCCAACCATATTGATGCCGTACGAGGCAGAACCACTGAAAGCGGGAGGCGTAGCAGGAGGAGTGGCCGGAGGCGTGTATCGGAAGGTTCCGTTAGCCGCGGTGGGAATGATGGGCGCAGCCGTCGTCTGAAGTGTCTCGGGGGGCGTCTCGATCGGGGTCTCGGGGGGTGTGTCCAGAACCAGAGTCTCCTCAACGGAAGTCTCTTCGCTAGGAGTTCCAGTAGGCGTAGTCGCTTCGCCGGCACCGGCCCCGGCTTGGCTCGTCGCTTCTACCATGGTACCGGCAGGTGTGGTCGCGTGAACCGGAGTCTCGGTGGGAGGCTGTTCGTAGGCACCGCCCGCCGCAGTCGTTTCAGCGGGAGGAGTGCCGGCGGGAGTACCCTCCGTCTCTGCGGGAGCGGTCTCGACTGGAGTGCCCTCCGTTTCCGCAGGCTCCTCGGCGTCGCTACCGGAGGGTGTCTCCACTGCCTCCGTCTCGGTCGGCGTTTCGGCAGAATTATCCCCGTCCGTAGTTACAGCCTCGCTTTCCGCAGCAGAAGTCTCCTCTGCTGGGAATTGAATCAAGATGGTACTAGTAGCGGCGTCGGTAGTAGCACCGCCGTTGCCGTCGCAGACTTCTCCGTCGGGACAGCAGCCGTACTGGCCGTTGTGGCCCATGAAGCAAGAGGCATCTGAAGGGCAGCCACCGGCGCCATCAGGGCAGCAAGTCCAAGAAGATTCGACGCAGCCGTCACCGCATTCTTGTTTGCCCAGCTGAGAACAGGGGACTTGCTCAAAGGTGCGCTTGCTGAGATAGGAGTTATCGGCGGCGACAAAGGCCCCCGTGGCAGTGAGGGTGATGAGGATAAATTTGTTCATTTTAGGTGTGTTATTATGAGAAAGGTGTTGACAAATGAGTGGCAAAAGTTGGAAGAGAAATGGGTTTATGGAGGGGGAGGAAAACGCTGAATGTCATGGGAATATGGTAAAAGGAAGATCGGGACCTGAGAGAACACCATCGATCCTACTTATATTCCGTTGCTATATATCTGAACTGATCCGACTTTTGGGGAAAAATTACAATGCTCTCTCGGACCGCCTTCACATCATGATCGGAGACACAAGAATCACGTCAATGCTTCTAAATCAACCCTCACAGCTCGCGAATCTGCCAAGGACAAGGCCCGATCATCTGCATCAAGTGAGTCTACGGCGGCTCATAATTGGCTCTTTCTGGGACGTCTCGGAACTATGCCCGTCTCAAGCACAGCGCCATCAAAAGTGCCGAAACGGTTGATCCGTAGCCGCATTCGGCTCCTGGGCTCCTGATGCAACCCACGTTCCGTGTAGAGCTCGGGACAAGTTTAAGCTTGATAATTACCTTGCGAGATCCGGAGCCTCGTTTCACTCTTGGGAAGCATGTCAGAGGATGAATCGGGAAGAGAACAAGTTTTGGAAGGAGTCGAGACGATTCAGACGAAAATAAATCAACAAGAAACTGCACCAGAGTGGTTGAAGCATACGACGCCTCAAGTGTTGTCACTTGAAGTAATCAGCCCCTAATGTTAGAGAAGATTTAATATAAATAACCCATTTTCCCGAGTTTTAGATTTTATGCCCATTTCCTTTAATAACAGTAAGGGCGGCAAAGATCAAGTTCCGGATTGGTGATACATAGTCCCGGCAGACGCAAAGAGTTTTGAACAATGATTCCAGCGAAAGTATAGTATGTTTCATGAACGTAGGTATTGGGATGTTGCGACAGGCGTGATATAACATAAGAAGACCGAATATGTTCCCAGTAATATACCGGTTCAATGAGTAATCAAAATCCTCATGACACATCTGAGTCACTCGGACTCCGGCTAGTAGTAGTAGGGCGTCTTTCTTCCACATCCTCCAGCATTTTCAATAAAATGCCAATAGAGTGCAATATGACCCCCAGCCCTATCACAGTCGTAGTAGACAGAAACACGCTCATCCAGCCAAGCACCGCGGCAGAAGATCCGGTCCGCACCACGATAGAATCATACCGGAGTGCCTCAACCAGCACTCCCGCCGACGCAACAGCGATATGCTGCCAGGCCATGGCAACGAGCAGCCCAATACTCGCGCAGCAGCTAAAAGCCAGCGCCACGGCGCCGGCGGCGCGTCCTTTGAAATTGGACCTGAGTTTGGTGGATCGCTCGGAATGCGAATTGTCGAGTTCAGCAGCGAGAATCCAGTTGGGGAAGGTGTAGATTATCATGGCGCTGAGGACGGCGAGAATAATACAGATGATCCTGTTGCCTGGTTGTTAGGTCGATTGATCAAGTGTCGGTTCTTGGGTATACTGACATGAGACCGCAAGAGACGGTTTTGGTACGGAAAGTATGTGCGATTTCCATTATGTTCAGAGGATCAAATGCGTCAATGCCCAACATGGTCGAGGACTTGAGGCCGCAATGCCACGGACCAGGGTCCAACTTGACGCAGTTGCCAAGATATCCGACCAGCACCTCCTGAACACGGACAGTATCGTCTGTTGCTGCCAGTGTCAAGTTGAAGACGGTGTCTTGGAGGGTGTTGTTCATGATCAGGGACTTGAAGTCCCCTGGTGGTTCGTTCTGGCGATACGAGAAGGATACAAGATGAAGGCCTTGCATTGTGCCGGTGGTTGTGCACCCTGCGACAATCAGAGCTGTTTGTTTATCGTCAGGACTAGAATATAATAGGAATGCGATTGCGTGACTCACCCAGGAACGGAACACATATCGTCTCAAAGGCCATGAGGAAATGGTGATAGCCAAGGAAGGGTACGAATCTCCACCACCAATAGTCGAAATTGAAGCTGGAAAGAGCACTCGCTATTCACGATGCGGCATGAGCGAGGTGACTTGGGGAACAAAGGATATATATGACACTTACAAGACCAAGGGTCAGTTGATGCACCGTCCGAATCGGTTGGCGCCGTGGCATTTCGTGCCCAGGCCAGGTTGGCTGTTAAGCGGTGAAGTCGAGCTGCAATTCCCGTCTCGGGGACAGATGATGCCGCTGAAGTTGATGCGTGTGCCTCGGTCCTTGCAACCGAAGGTGAAGCTGCTCTTGCGTTGTTGCCCGAATCGCTCGCCGCTGGTGTACTACCTCGTGCTCGTGGCCAGGGTAGGCCAGACAAGAAGCGCCGACTGCGGTCTGGAACTCAGGGCACGTTGACAGATTGCGCGTCTCTAGTAGATGATGGCGGTGCCGCTGATTCTTCTGGCTCGCCGACTGCAGCCGGTGAACTTCCTGTCGGAGCACGCGAGCCATTATCCGAGTCGGTTCTCGCAGTAGCAGCCCGGGGCCACAGGCGGCGAATATCTGGTATCCAGACCATATTCACAACAAATATCTGGATAGTACCGACGAATGTCAAGGTATCCAGACAAAAACCCGCGCGAGCCAGGAAAATTCTCTGGTTCAAGATAGCAAGGCAACACCAGCCCCCAACAGAACTGGCAGGGATCTTGGGCGGTTAACCCACCAATATGAGCAGGCCCAGCAGGGCAAAAGGATGTGCAGCATCACGTGTGATCCACGCTTCCAGCTGATGCAATTTCCCTAACTCGGCCAGAAAGTAACGAAAGCTTCAAGTCTTCGAATGGACGAGCGGGACGTGCCTCACTTGGCGGCTCAACCGTCAACCGACTCGCCAAAGCCGTGACTCGTGGAAATATCCCTCATACTCCTGGCCTCGACAGAGAAAACAAGCGTGTCATCATGAGTTCTTCGGGAACAAGCACGAGCTCCTCCTGTATCTAACCCCTCAGTCTCCAATCGGGCCTTGCATTGACTGACAACCCAACAGCTGAAGAGGATTCGTATTTCACATGGTCGTGGAGCCATTGGATGCCACTTCTTCGGCGAATCAACTACCCACACACCTTCTTATTCGCGGTAATAACTATTCTGATGAGTAAGTCGTGCTTAGGGCGTCAGTTCATTGGGGCAAGGCCTCAGCGAGACGCTTCCTCCAGTCCCGTGTCTTAGGCTCTTATCGTGGAAACTTGAACCGACCGGCTCAACGACACCACCAAGATTCTCGAAGTCCGAGTCGGCTATTTTGCCATGTGCGTCATGACAAGCCTGGGTTCATGGACATGCGGCGCCCGACCATCAAACCTTGCAAATAGTATGAGGGCGGCGAATCAGTCGGATCCTCTCAACTTGTTGTGGGTTGGCACCAAATTCCAGTCCGAAGCAATCACGACTGCCTTCTTGTGGGTATCAATCAGCCTCTCGCCCAAGTCGATGCACATCTAACGTTTCTTTCAAACTAGATTTATCAGCATATTTTTCGTGCTGGGAGTTCTACTGTTGGGAATATACTATCCTCCTCCATCGACCGAAGAGATCCTCAACATGTACCCTTGGAGCTGCATCACGACCTTTGTAAACCACTCGGCTGAACACTCTTCAACCGCCCGAACCATTTCAATCTGGCTCATGCTGACCGCATCCGCGTCGGCACTGATCGCGGCCCTCTGGCAGCACCTCGCGTCCGCCTCGGGAACCGCTCTGACAAAGCATCTCGCCTCCGGAGCCATCGAGTGTCATTCCGGGACGGCCTCGATGGCCCTCGGCTGGGTCAGCTTCATCCTGACGCTGTGCGGCATGGCGGCCTTGAGCCTCAAGAAGTGGTCGGTGGCAAAGGCGGACGACAGCCGAGCTCCGACGCCAACTCCGGAAGAGCCCGTTGCTACGGGAGGAGCCGGCGTGCCCTTGGAGCAGGGAGAGCCGCTGCCGCCGCAGTTCGATCCGGGTCCCCAGATGCAGCAGCAGGTCGATCCGGCACTGCTCTACAGGTTGCTGTACCTCACGGGACAGAGAAACACGGCATTCAACCCCAGGCACGTGAATAGGGACACTGCCCAGTGGGCGAGGGACATGGAAGTACGGATAGAACGCCAGGTGCCTCAGGGTTATGCCGAGACGTTGTCGGGTGAGGAACAATATTAATCATCAAAGCAAGGAGCTTGATCGGCCCGTACTCCAAGTTCCAGAACTACTACTACTCGCTTCCGTGTCCTCTGTTCCCGGAAGACCCACGCCCCGTCCCCGTCCTGAAATGAGGATGGAAACCACAATAACGGCGGCTATCAACCCTATGGCGAGACAGGTTGCCGCCTTGATCTGCGAACTCAGCGGTTGTGAGAGGATCACGGCCAGGGCGACGATGACAATGACCACGGTCGTAACTATGATGGACATGGCTAGGGCGCCTTTTCTGAGCCATTCGATGGCTAGGCTTGGCCACGTGACGACCTTTTCGAAGTTGAAGGCGAGGAGGACAAAGGGGATGGATACTCCAGCGGATACCGTCACTGGGGACATGTATTGTTAGAATAGTTAGAACAGGACCAAAGGGAGTGCATCTTACACATGATGGCAAGGACGTAGGAAATGGACATCTTGTCGTTGTCGTTGACCGGGAAGGCGTCAAGCTCGATGGTGAAGAACGATGTCATGAAGGATAAGGGAAGCTGGTCGAGAGTTAGCATGTGACTCTCGAAAGGAGGATTCAAGGTGACAAACGAAAACGACCGTCACAACGGTAAACAGCATCATGACATTTCCCTGCTTCGCCGTTTCCCTGGCCTGCTGTCCGGCAAGCATCACCTGCTCGGCCACCATCTTATTATACGCCGTTGCCACGCGCGCCTGCGCCGAGCTAAACTGGGCCAGTTCTCGAGAAGACTGAGCCTCGGATAGGCTGGCGTGCTGCTGCTTCAACTTCAGCAGTGAGCGGAGCTGGGAGGACTTAGCAGATGGTACTTCGGTGGCGGTTGGTGTTGTTGGCCTACAGATTGGATAGATCGAGCCGTGAGCGTCTCCATACGACTGACGCGGGCCAGGTGGCTCTGCAAGACTCGATTGCCCTTGAGGGAGTGCTCCTTCCGGCCGTTGGCGCTGGATTTTGCCTCTTCAAACGGTTCTGAAGGGGCAAGGAGCTCATCGAGGTCGTTGACGACAGACTTTTGGTCCTCGAGAATCAAGCGCAAAATGCCGAGCTCGTCTCTAATGTCCTCAATCTCAACCAGCAGTTTCGTCTCGTGCTCGATGCTGATGCTCGTGGCCGACAGGAGCTTGCGAAAGTTTTGGAAATGTTCGGTAGTTTGATCAATCTTCAAGCCGGGGTCAGTCAATCCCTTTAATGTTGTGCAACTGCTCATTATACTCACGACACTCCCTATTTCATGCTCCATAAAGTCAAAGAAGTGAAAGTCTTCCGGCGTTCTGTACGGATCAAACGCGTTGACGCACGACGCCGTGATGAGACGGCACAGTTCCTCGACGCTGGTGATGGAGTCTCGTCGAATCTTCTTCAGATGTCCGGTAATGGCTTGGTGGATGTTCAACGGATCGTTCTCGCGAATGACAAAGTCCACCCGCGACTTTGGAGCAGGACCCAAGGCGTCCGGAGCAGGAGCTTCTTCCGCGGTCGGTTCGGCTTGGGATCCGATCATCCAAGAGTCCCATCTGACAGGACAACAACTGATGACCGTGTCTACGTCTCGCATTAGTCACCGGTCAGTCGACGCTACTTGAGCTGAAGACCTACCATCATCCAAAACCCAGAGCCAAAGTTGGTCAACCATGAAGATTTTGGGCTCCATGTTGACAAACTTGCTCGTGTACCGCAACACGACCTGGTCGCTGTCCCGCTTTGAGGTGCTGGGTAGATGACTGTAAAAGTAGTGGTCAAGAGTCCGACGCAGTTGGAGTGGCGGTGTTTCGTCAGCGACTCCTGGTTTGAGGTAACCTCGAATCAGGAGTTTGTGCAAAATGCCCGGAGACGGTTTCAACCCACGCAGGTCGCCCAGTCCGTTCTTCTTAGCCTTTTGGTCTCCCTTGGTCTTCTCATGATCCTCCTTCTCTCCCGTCGCCATTGCCATCTCCTTCAAAGCTCTACGAACCGACGAGGACATTCCGCTAAAGTCCTTTTGCGTTTCATAATGCAGATACGGAACGAATGCGGCAACGTATCGACCCTGCTGAGGGTCAAAACTTGTTGGTGCCATCTGAGGGCCATTGCCATGATCAGTAAATGAGTCTTTTTATTATTCACCAATATCCGACTTACTGTAACCTCTCGACAAAATGGCCGAATAAATGACCCCTTCGAAGTGAATAGAAGGTGATTCTCGCCGCGTGTACGTCCGATACCAAGTTCGGTGGCAAGATCATCCGTATACCGTCCTGTTCTCGGGCTGCGTTCGGCGAAATGTCTGCGTATCAGGGCCTATTGCACCATTAATTGAGGTCAAATGCCATCGAGACGTAATCTTTACCTCTACCCATTCCATCTATTCGCTCCTTTGTCAGTATACCACCCGGTAGGTACCACGCAGAGCTGCAATAACTCACGTTGTTTGCAGGGAGATGGTACCATCGAAAAGATGGCTTGCCCTTGATTACACCATCTCCAGCCTCGTTCATAATGGAGTTTGCCCCTTGTCCATAGACAACGTCATAAATGGGCATTGACTTTTGTATCCTCTGCTCCGTCTCGCCCAGATAAAAGTCGACAATGGTGGCCTTGAAGGCATGGCAAGCCATCATCTTAGCATGGTCGTCGAACGGCGGCGCCAGCCTTGCGATGAGCGTCCTCGACTTTCTCGACTCGGTTGGTTTTCCCGGACCCGAGATTTTCGGTCCATGGAGAAGTTGGGGTTTCCTTAGAAGCTCCAGGATCTTGGCATCATTTGCAGCGAGACTCTCCAGAGTCACACCCTGGTCGGTTTGAACGTCCTTTGCCGCGCCGTACTCGAGCAACAGCTTGATCAAGTCGATGCTGCGCCCAGAAACAGCCTTGAAGAGGGGCGTCCGGCCGCGGAGATCCCTAAAGTCGACTTGGGCGCCGTGGTCGAGCAGAATCCGAGCCACCTGAAGAAATCCCTTCTCGGCGCAGACGTGAAGGGCAGACTCGTTGAGGCGGCGATTGACGGATTCGATCTCGGCGCCATACTAAAGCAGCAGCTCGGCAACTGGCAGAAACGCCGAGCCGCTCCTTGCTGCAATGGCCAGCGGCTTCCAGCCGGAAATGTTGGCCACTTCGGGGTTCGCACCGTTCTCGAGCAGCAGCCTGGCTATGCCCTCATGATTGCCCGTCACGGCCAGATGCAGGGGTGAGTTTTCCGTGATTCGCGCCCTGGCCCAGACGAGGTTGCCGTCGGCTTTGAGCAGGCGGCTGGCGGTTTCCTCGTCTCCATCCTTGGCTGATTTGAGGAGGAGGGCCTCCTTTGGGTTTATGGAGGACTTGCTGAGCTCCATGAGCTGAGAAGACGCATGAGCGGTTTCTCTTGAAAAGTGCAATTTTGGCAGGGCTGAGATTTAGGATTGTAACCAACAGCAGAGCTGACTAAGACTGCGAGTTGAGATGAGCACCCCACTCGATGGGAGTGGCAATATGTTTCCAACCATATGTCCAAATGTATAAAATATTATAAAAGCAGAATTATAGACTGGAAGGACCTTTGAGAGTGTAGAGACTTTTGTAGTTTAGTGAAGTGCCTACAGAGCAGGAACGGTTGGAATCCGTAGTAGAAATCGGCAGGGGACCGAATGCCCCTTGGCACCCAATGGCACGGTGCCAAATTCAGCAGACCATTATGCGACGGTGCCATTATTTGGCGCGGTGCCATAGGTGCCAATAGGTGCCCATTTGGGGCCAATTGGCGTCAATTCGTCCGCAGCAAAAAGCAAAAGATATCTGCTCAATTGAATAATATTTCATTCAATTAAGCAGATCACGAAAAGGTATTTTTATGAGGGTTCGAACGCAGGATATTACGGGAGACTATAATATTATTCACTATTATGATTAGGCCATTACGACTTTGAGGGCATTTACGACCTTAGGGTCCCCTTTGGCCACGGAGGCTAGGACCTTTAGCTCCCGACGCGTTATGAGCTCTATCCTCAGTCAGATGAAAGAATGATTTTTGGCAAAACACAAATAAATACATCATTCTAACATTATATATTTGCAAGTAGTTGTTATTTAAACCCTACGGCTAGCTCTAACTATCCTTGGGTTTTCATGACGCCAGTGCTACATCTCAATGAATGGAAACCAGTGAAGGCTAAATAATTTTGAGCCTTCGTTAAATCCACGATCTACTTAATGTGATTTTCTACTCAGTGTTGGGTGTCATAATGTGATAAGAACTGCGGCCTTGGCTTAGTATTATACTACGTGCTGTTGCGCCAAGAGCAACACAGCTATTAAATCTGTAAGATGGATACTAAAAAGCCGTTACCCTAGACTGAACGTCGCACTACCGCGAGCGATGACTCGGGCTGTTGCGACCGGACTTGTTCTAGTCGATATGCCTCTTAGTTCCTTCGAAAGTTATTCACATGGCAAATTTTCTGGTTCCAAAATGTCACTTGATGGAAGTTGTCTATGTCTGGTCGCAACGGAACAGTCGGCCTGGACTGTATGTAGACTTAGTGAGGAAGGGTGTGCTCATTGACTCAAACTACCTAGACGATGGCTCTGAGCCTAATGAGCCCAACCATTTAATCTAGACTCCCGATTGTTATCCCCGGGGTTAGACACATAAGGCTTAAGTTTCAACGAAACTTGTGTATATCACATCGGGGAGACGACCGTAACGATGCCGTGGTTCGAATTCTGGCTGATGGAAATAAATGCCAGCGCCGTGGCCCCTTGAATAGTTGCAAAAGTCACAGAAACAATCTGATAATTCCGGCTATTGGCATCAGGAAATAGGCTATGTTATGGCTCGGTCTTTTGCGCGATTGCTTCAATAGATTTAGTTTCATCCGTTCTTACTGCTTGTCCCGCAGAGCCAGATGCTGGGGTTTCAAACATGACAGGCACGAATATTCCGAATGGAGGTAATAAAACCCAGCACATGGACTAATCTTTTCACTGGAAACCTCAAACTACGTAACTTGGTCCACTGCAGATCTCTTTGACGGTGGCAAGGTGCCAACTTTGTACGTAGCGCGTTGCTTTTGAGACTTCAAGCGCTTGTCTTGGCACGGCAATAACATCGCACGCCAAGCCCAAGGATAAAAGCACTTGCATCAGATTGCGGATATAGATACGAATAAAGAGATGTCAGAAGCGCCATGGCCGCCCGCCGTGTGGTCCTTTCCCCGGGAACTTCAAGATGCCAAGCTCCGTCGATTTGAGAATGCCTTTCACGGCCTACACCGAGATTATGACTTTATTTGTTTGTTCCCATTTCCATACATTATTGCCCATCTGGCCAAGTGTGGAGGGCGCATGAGGGATTTGAAGCTGAAAATCAATAGTTCGTCCTCTAGCTCGCCTTAATACGAGCATGTTGCAAGACGCATCCGCAACCAACTCCGAGTTTCCATTGTAAGCCCAGCTAAATATTGGCTGCCCGCCCAGCCGTTGGCCTACCCCTGAAGATCCTGCCATTATGGTTAAGGTGGTTGATTAGAGCCAACACGTTCGCGACTAAGGATGTTGCTATCGAACGCCACGCTCCGAAATTATTGCCCAGTTACCCGAACTCCGAAAACTAAAAACGTGGAATCATGCCGGTTGGCTGGTTTATTCTTTGGGACTTCTGTGTGGGCGACGAACCTCTTTATTAAGAGCCGCTCGTCCACCTTCGCGCTCGACTTTGTTCTGTGTTGTAGTTTGTTCGCCGTAAGTAGCACGTTCACTTTGAAGATGGCTCGCCGTCTCGGCCGCTCGTTTCTCCTGGTTTCGGCCCTGGCTTCGGTTGCCATCGCAGGACCATGCAAAGTGTCGTCGTCGGCGTCTCTGTCGTCAACTACCACCCCTTCCGAGACGCCGACGTCGCACTCAAGCACGACCACTCCCTTGAGTGAGACCACTACTCCATCTACGACTCCATCTGCAACCACTTCGCCCACGACCACTCCATCGGCGACCCCTTCATCTACAACTACTCCATCTCGAACCAGTTCGTCCACGACCACTCCATCTGCAACCCCCTCATCGACAACGACTCCCTCTGGAACTACTCACTCTGGAACTACTCCATCCGGAACAACTCCATCTGTCAGCACCACACCGACAACCACTCCATCAACCACTCCATCAACTACCCCATCCGCAACACCAACCACCACTCCAACTCCAGTCGACCTCTGCGCCTCCTTCACGCCCCTCCCCCGTCCCGACCCAATCTGCGGCCCAGACATCCCCATCGTCGACCCCTTCGACAACGGCGGCTTCGAATACGGCTGCCTGGCCCCCTGGATCGACGACTCCGACGTCGGCGTCTCGGCCCTCGTCAAACGCCCCGGCTACGACGGCGAGAGCCTCTACCGCATGGAAACCAACCCCTGGGCCCGCGACATCTCCACCACCCCCTCCTACTCCGAGGTCTTCGAGATCTACCAGACAATCAAGAGCTGCCCCGGAGCCGTCATCACCTGCACCTACAACTTCAAGTGGGACAAGGTCGTCACGTACACCCGCCCCAACCCAAACACGGGCGTGGACGAGACCTTTATCAACTACGTCCGCACTTACCAGGACGACGCCGATTACTGGGACTACCTGAGCAACCGGTATCCGCAGGACGACGATGACGCGGGATACTGGCAGTCGTGGGGTTTCCACTTCACTGTCCCGGAGAGCGGAGAGACTACCATCTACATCGTCGCCGAGAGTCCGGGGGATCCGAGGGAGTTTGGCTACAACCATCTCGCCATCGATGATATCAAGTGCACGGGCGCGTATCCCAGTGCTCCGTGAAGAATGGACAAGGAAGTATCCGAGTCGCTTGAGGGAGTAAGATCGACTCGAAGCATAGGTAGTTTTGATAGATTAACGCGCGCCGAGCCATCATGACAGGCCGTATCCCATATCACAGTTATATCCTATCTCGTCGCCTACGGTTCTACTGGGCAACCTCAATCTCGGCACATGTTTCGTCGAACATTGCATAGATCGCGGCCAACGATGGGCGCACAAGTACAAATTCAAGCCCATTTCTTAGTCACATTTTTCTCTTCACACATCACTCCAAGTCTCCGTCAACTTTGCCCGCTCCAAGGATTGCCCTTCTCACGACCCTTTGGTTTCTTTCTCCAGCTCCAGTTGGATCTCTGCAACTCATGTTAGTTAGGCCAAGTTGTCTTGGTGGATGATGCATTACCTGAAGAATCCCGACTCCCTGGCCCGGCTTTGCTGTCAATCAAGTCCAAAAGTACCTGGTGGTTTTCGGGGAGAATCCACTGAACCAGCGACCGTAGTGACGGGGGGCTATATTCATCTAGGGATCCGAGTTGTACACAGCTCCTGGTTGGGAAGCCCACCCCTGAAGTATGCGGAGAGGCCTTGGGCATTGGGAACTTGAACATTTCCGAACCGTCTTTCGCCACGATGGTTCCGAAAATGGTCAACTCTGATTTCTCCAACCCCCCGTCAAAGTAAACATGCGGATCAGCACCGTTCCTTAGCCATAACTCCACAACCTCGCCGAAGCTACGGATCAACAGACCGAACAAGGAATGGACGAGCACCGCGTGCCATAGGGGGACTCCGGGAGCGTGAGACTCAACTGGAAACGTGACATCAGCGGACAGGCCAAGGCGAAAGACTGTCTTCATGACTTCAAGACTCATCGCGGCACCATCTTCATGTTCGTGCCATTCGTAGACCCAGCCGCTCGCGCTGGACATGACGCCGATGAGGCGATTTTCCACGTCCGAGATTCTCTTGCCTTTGAAGACCCAGTCGATGAATTCGTAATGTCCTGCCAATGCACTCGAGTCTACTAGACTCCACTGATAATCTCTGGGATCTTCGCTCATCGTGAACCACTGGTCTCTGCTAAACTCTGCGGATCCAGGTCCCCAAACCTCGTGCATGATTGAATCAATCGACAGCAGGATGTAGAAAATTTCTTCGCGTTCGTCGTCGAGTCTCATCTGCCTCAGTCTGATGAGAAACTCCCAGAGGTGGTCCATGCCAGGGTACTGGTCCTCCATGAGTGATGATTCGGGGCTCATTGAGATCAAGGGGTTGTCAGAATCATCTCTGCCCCTGGCCCTTTGACCAAGCAAAAAGTCGAACAACGATCCACGCCGTAGAACCGTTGCCGCTTTTAGCTGGGTCTCCATGCTATATGCCCACGCCATCGTCAGACCAATCTGGTGATCACTCAGTCGACGACTTGGAGCTGGGCAACGTTGGAGATGAGCTTGGAGAACCTCTGGGATCGACCTATGCATGAACTTGATCATTGAGCCATCTCCAACTTCGATCAACCCATTGCACCGTGAAAGAACCGCGGTCTTCATCAGTTCTCTGATCTCTTCCTCCGACATGTCTTCGTGAAAACGGCTTTTGAAGTCCAAATCCTTGACCTCAAGGTTGTGACCAATCTTCTTCCTCCCATCTCCAGCAGCGAGGATTGAAAAGCAGCCAAAAATGGTCAGAGAAAAGTCGACCTCGATGGGAGCGCCGATCGGTGCGGCTTCGGGGGAAACGAGGATCCCATGGCATCGTAGGATGGTGGCCAATAACAAATCGGCACTGTCGCGATACTCTCTTCCAATGTTCTCAATGATCTGAGTCAAGAGGGCTTCCAGGGTTTCAGGTGTTTTGGCGACTTGCTCTTGGAGACGTTTGATCGAGATGTGCATGTCCAGGCCGTCGAGCAATGAGATTAAGATCAGGGAAACGGAAAGGAAAACACCGTCGGCGGCGAGCAAAACGTCTTGGACGAGGCCCTCGCGCTGTTCTGGTACTAGCTTTCCGAAATTCCTGTTGCTCTGGAGGCGATCTCTGACGAATCTGTCAATGTCCCCTTTGGTAAGTCGGTTGAGCGTGATTCTCTGGCCGAGTTGAAATCTTCCCGTGAAAGGCTCTTGAATGCGACTTGAGACGCAGATCTTAATGTTGCCATTGGACTTCTCGGTCCATTGCAGGAGCATGGTGACAAGGTCCTCGTACCTCTCGCCGGCATCGACAAACTCGTCCAAACCATCAATGAAGAAACAGCTACGAATGAGCTTCATTGAAGGTGGCGGGCTTGGAAGACCTGAGAGCTCCACCAGCTTGTCCATAGCATCTCTGATCTCACCTGTGATGAGCTCTGCGCCGTCTCGCCTCTCAGGATGCTGCACCATCTTGGACCAAGTCTCGGGGAAAAGGGTCTTTGTCAAATGAGGGCTCTCGCAAAGCACTTCATAGAGAAGACTTCGGATCAAACCCGTCATCGTCTTCTCCTCCCAGCTCGCTCCAAGCTTCCAGAAGAAGAACTTGGCGAAGATGAGCTCCCTATCGCCAGCCCACTCGGTGAGGAGCGGCTCGAGTTCTGGGTGACTGCAGAAATATTTCATCAGCGTCGACTTTCCCGATCCAGGTTTTCCTGCAATGTGGAAGATTCCAGATCCCCTTCGCAGCCAAATCGGAAGAGTTGTCTGAAGGTCAGGTTCCAACTTGCTGACCAGGCCTGGATCGTCGAAAATCCACGTAAAGGTGCCTTTGTGACCAGGTTTCAACTCCCGAGGGCGCTGCCCTAAGTTCTTGAAGTGAAGAAGGGCGAGAATCTTGACATCAACCATGGCATCTTGGGCATGGCCGACGATTTGTGTCGTGTATGGTGCCGACACGCCTGCTCGGTCCGACTTGATCTTCTCTCGGATCTCGGCCAGCCTGTCCCCCATTTCGCGCAAATGTGTCGCCATCTGCGAATTACCAATGCCCAAATCATTGAGCTTGTTGTCTGCTTTCTGGATGTAGGTACTGATACAGTCAGTCAACTTGCTGTTTCGTGTCAGAGTGAGGTACATACTGTGTGCGGGCGGCAATCAGGAATTCAACGTCTTTTTGGGCCAAGGCCAAGTCCCCTTGAAGCTGCTGAATTTCACCTCTCTTCTTGAAGGACATGAACGTCGCCCTGAGGAAACTCTTCTGCCTTGCTGACTTGCACTCGTCCAGGATCTTCCATAGCTCATCGCAAAGCTGCAGGATGCTTGCAACCTTCTGTCGAAGCCCATCGCTCTTTGAGTCCCCAAACTTGGATTCTTGATGCTGCAACTCTTGGACTACGTCACGTAGTCTGTCGGCCTCCTGTCCCGCGACACTGTGCGCCCTCCGAAGGCCATCGACAGCGCCATAGACTTCAACCACGGCGGCACCACATTTGACTGCTTTGCTGACTAGATCGATGATGTTGCAACCCAGGGCGAGACCACTGATTGGGTCCATGGTTGGCGTATCTCGGCCCGAGCCTCAATGGTGATGACGATGAAAGATTAGGTCGCAGGTGCGGCCACTGGTGCGGCGGTGCCTAAGATGTGCGGCTGACGTGGCGGAGTACATAGGGAAGTGTTTGCCAATTGGTTGGCTGACTAAGCTTGAGGCTCCCTCTCTCCTTCCTGTTGTCTGTTGATCAAACACGAAACTTCATCTGGGAAGGAGGTTGCCGGATATTCCCCCGCATAAGATACTAACCTGCCATGTCCATTGGTTGGTGTGCAGGTCAACTCGCCAATATTTGTTAGCGACATGTCATACCTAGTCTGTATAACAAAGGCCCCTCGACAACTTGCCCGCCTTTTCAGCAATGGAGGGGGCCCCGGATAGAAAAACAAAAAGAACATAGAACAACGTGCTAGGTAGTGTAGGAGGTACGTACTGGTACCGCTTATTATCTAGGAAGATCGTTAATGCATAGTGGGAATTGCCGCATGCATCGTAATTATAAAGATGCAACCTCTGAGACACATGCGCAAGGTTAGTTTTACGCCTCCAGTTAATACCATCGATGGCATCAGGGTGGCGTGTTTCTGGGATCCCGTCAATCTACTCATACCGGCGTGGCCGGATGATTCACCAGGTCACGCTGGACAATCTTGACAATAGAAGACTGCGGAGTGGCTTCAAATACGACCGCCTTTGCGTCGCGAACGTGGAGAAGTCGTAGTATGTACCTGGAGAGAAAGATCCATTATCTATCGGGCAATGCATTTGCGGTAAAGGACCTGAAGTCAATCACCCACGTTCATCCTTGGTCTTCCCCATTGAGAATTTGCTGGAAGATAACAGCTGAAACAATGATTCAATGATAATAACCCATGGCTTGTTCGGACACACTCGATGCTTCACAGTCGTACCATTCGCAGGCTCGCAGCGTGATCCTGCAACTACAATTCCTCCATATATCGCAAGACGCTGTAAATAAAATTGAAGTGCCACACATCCATCATTGCAATCACTCACTCCGAACCTCCACTCAACTCCAACAAATGGTCAAGGCATGTTATCTCTGTGGCAGGTTGATCATCTTCCCCGACGATGGTGGTCTCTGCTTCAAATGCTTCAAAGATAGCCTCATCCGAGCCGCCAATAACTGGGAGACCATCCTTCTTAACTGGCCGAACCACGATCGTCGGTTATGCGACGCCTGCGGGGTTCTAGTCCCGTCGCACCATGTCCACTCCACTTGGGACTTCAGGAACATATGCGCCAAGTGCAGGTTAGCCTATCTGGAGAGTAAAGGGTATTAGATAAATGCCAAAGCCGGAGCGTCTATAGCAAACAGGCCAGCCATACTACTCCCATATCTAGCCCTCGGCCCAGTCACTGAATCTCCTTCAACCTCCAACAGCACGACCAGCCCATCGAGCCCATACAATATTTAAAGCTTCAACTGTCCCTTGCCAGTTGACAGGTTGGTAACCCCCTTTCGAGAGTTGTGACATCTGAAACAAGCGCAAACAACGTCAAACTGTGTTCCGATGCCGAATAACATATTCGAGTAAACATTGGAAGTAATAAAGTGTCGAGTAGGTTTTACTATTCTCGGATCGGGGCGAAGACGCGTCAGGCCCCATTGGATCTGGCGACACCGCCACTTGGAGTTCGGACAAGGGTTTTGGAGTTGTTCGTTGAACGGGCCATCATTGCTGTAGAGGTAGTTGTGCAAGGAGGCGGAGGTACACATCTTGGCGAGAATTGACGAGAACTTGGCAACCGACGGACTATAGGTTCAATACAGTTTGCTGTCAGCTAATGGTCTCTAGATGGCCAAGGTAACTCTCAGAGGGACGGAAGCGAGAGACTGGCACCTTCAGGGAAATCGGAAGCCCATTGATTCACTTACCTTAAAACTTGGGGATCAGGATCTGGGCCACGGTCCGAGAACTTTGCTGTTGTTGCTGTCGAGGAGGGTGGGAGAGGAGAGCTCAGAGACTGGAAAGATGCTGATACTGAAGTATTGCCAAAACTACCAAACTTTGGATTGCTGAGACTGTCGAGGGAGAAGAGAAGATCGTGAGCACTGAGACCGGTTGTCGATGCCAACGTGGAAGAACGGTTCGGCTCTGGGAAAGGAGACACCGAGAACGCCTACCCTTTTTCAACTGCACGACAGCATCACGTCCGCGACTTCTCTGCCGGCTCGAAAATCGAATGCTAGCCCAAACGGGACGGCTGGGCCGCCGAGGCGCGTCTCCATGATGCTGAGGAGAATGGACAGCCAGTCGCAGGCTGACACCGGTCGTTCGTCTGGAGTATGCCGCGCCACGTATCTCGGTGATGGAGGCTCATCGGGGCGAAGAAAGGAGGAGACAAGAGGAGACTTCGATGCAGGGAGGGGGAAGAGACAACGAGACAACGAATCCAAGAGACACACGACCGGTGATGCTAAGCTGCGAGGAATCGAATTCGGCAGTGGTTATAGAAGGGAGGAAAGTTACCTGCACTTGCCGCCGGTTGTCTCAGTCAGGCAGCCTTCTCAGCTTCCAAGGCACGGGGAAAGTCTACCCCAGGGGGTAGTAAGGGGCTTCGGGGCTTCCACCTGGCGCGTCGTGGTGTGTGATAGGGGGTGTCCAATGTTCACCAAAGCGGTATGTCCCCTCTTTCCTCCTGCCGTCCTCACTCCAACGTTTCCTCTCCGTCCATGATGCCAGCTTCACTGCTGATTCCTCTTCGACGGTCTCGAAGTTTGGCGCCTCACCCCATCTTTAGCCCACCTAGGGTCCTGATTCGTGAAGCTGCGTCCCCTCAGGTCCACAGTGCGTCCTCGGCAAGGCTCTCACGTTGACGGAAGCAAAGCGGGAGAGCCTGCGGCCGGGGAAGTGGCCCGACTCGTCTATCTCGGGTGGGGAGTTATTGCTGAGGGTATCTCTTTGGGTCTAGCCACCATTCCAAAAGGGAGCACACACCACCACCATCAGTATGGAATCCCTGAGAAGGCATTGGATGAAGGAGACAAACAAGTCTGCGGTGGCTTGAGAAGCGCCCTGTGTCCAACCGTTTCAGCATGGGTCGTCGTCACCTCTCGCATGGTGCTATGGGCTTTCCAGACTCCACAGGCAGAGTTTTCTTGTATCCGCCAGCTCTGTGTGTTCACTCATTTACAATTTCACAGCTTCTTTCAAGTGAGAAGAGTAGTCTCACCGGTTGATTACAATGTGTGTCTACACCCCCTGAAGTTGAGGCTGGCGATCATCCTCGTCGCTCCCCCTTGTCGGTAATAACTAGTCCTCTGGGACCTTCTCATCGTGACGGGTACGATGCCCGAGATGGGGATCGGAACGTCTTGGTCTTGTTGATGGGCCGGGCTCCCCCCTGGGGCTCCTGGGGACCTGGGGTTCGGCTTTGGTTACTCCTCTGGCAGGTTCACCACGGTCAAGCTCTCCAGCCCTTGTCCCTCGAGTAGAAAGCCGGGGGATAATGCGCTTCACGGTTGCACATCGGGCCAAAGATGCTGGTGAGCCCAGTGGTATCACAGCTGACACAGCATACCATGGTGTTTCAACTCCCAGGCCTCCCCCTGCACGGCCATTCGAACTTTGGGCTCTGTGTTGTGGCGAGTCCCTCAGTTACCTACCGCGGCAGCCTGGAGGCCCGCCCCGACCCCCAGGCCGCCATAGGGTCACCCAGAAGGCGTTTATTACACGCGTCAACAGCGCAAACATGCGCAGTGGGTGCAAGTGATTCTCGTCCTCTGCCTCAGGGGCATTGGTCTCATAGACTGACCCAAAGGCCCTGGTTAAGACACGTCAAGATAGCTAATATTCTTCATACTGTATCCTACAAAATGCATTCAAGCCAATTCTTCCCTTCGTTCACTTGTCCCTACTGGGCAAGCAACTTTACCTATCGTAGAGGTTGCACGACAGACCATCTGGGGCGTCCGCCTACGCCGGTGAGCGCCGAGCGTCAGCAAGAAAGCCGCTAATAAGTTCTTCTCTCCCTTGACCGGATGGCATCACTGTGCCGTGCCTGATTGGGCATTCCTTGGGCGGGTGGGTGTCTCGTGCGCCTTGTTGGGACCGGGCAGAGAAGCAGACACCTGTTTTCCCGGTCTACTTTGCATGGCAATCAGGTAGGTACGTACCGAGATTCCACAGGTCGGGCGGAAACCTCGAGGCGCTCTTTCTTGATGTACGGCATTCCATTCATTCCCGGAAGTTGGGTCCAGGTGCCTGAGACACGCGACTGAAGGCCAACAATGGTCCATGGAACAGTCAACTAAGGGGTCAAATTCCCATCAATACCAATATCCGAGCTTCCATTGCAAGCAACATAATACTCGGTCGCAGATAGAAAGGCACAAGAAAGATCTTCTTGCTCGGAAGTACCTTCATTGGCGTCTTCGCCAAACCATTAATTACCCCTTATCAGTCGTGTGCAGCTGCCCCGCTGGCAGCCACCATAGGTCTTTGTCAGACTGCAAATGCAGAGCCAGACGGCTGCAGCCGAGTCGGTGCCCTGTCCCTGGAACCATGAGGCCCATATATGAACCAAGCTAGCTATTCCCCTGTTGCCCTGCTCGTGGTTCCTAAATCTTTGGGGCAGATCTCCCTCCGTCCATCTCCATATGATCGGCGGCTCGTCCAAAGGAGATACGAAGCTACTCCACAGACTAGCTGCCATGGAGCTCTAGCCGTTACTTTTATCTTCCAGACATGGCGTGTTCGCTATGCATAACAGTTGTCTCCGAAATTTTAGCCCCTCCTCCATTTCCGTCGAGGACCTGAGAAGCATCCCTTCATCGAGCGATGAGAGAACACGACCCTCCTCTCCCATATGCAGCCAAGAGGAGTCACAGCCTGCTCAAGGCGGCAGCATCTGTAGGACAACGAAAACAGGTCCGGCCGTGTCACGCACGGGGCTTACATGCGATGCTGAGCAGCTCTAGGCAAGACCCCCCTCCCCGATGCCCCTTTGCCGTCGGCACGCAGTTGGTTCATGCATAGTAAAATCTCTTCACGTACAAGCAGGGATTCTATGTAGGACGTAAACTCAAAATCGACTGAACAAGTGAGGCGGACGAGGAATGCAACTGAGACAACATTACTAAGGAGTTCCGGTCACTTGTTACGCCCAAGCCTCCGCATCAGGCGATGCCGCTGAGCCTTCGGGCACAAGCCTACAGGTGGCTGCAGTGTCTCGGAGGTTGATTGCTGAGTTTTGCACATAGGACTTTGCACAGTGGTCCAGCCCTGTCTTCAGGGCAATTCCTCCTTGGTAAGACAGAGCGGGCTGCACAACCCTTGAAGTGCCTTATCCGTAAGGTAATCACGTAGAAACTCCAACAGAGACCTCGATTGACTTGGAACGAGTAAAGGCAATTGAATTCTTTCTCGACTGCGACGGAAGTTTAGGTATTCAAGGTTGCATCTTGGCAATCTGGGCATAAATGATGGCAGACGGCCTTTCATCATCGCATTGAACGATGAGCACTGATAGAAACCAAGACCACAGGCACCCTTCAGGCCTCTTCGGCCACGCTACCGCTCCCCTTTGGTTCTGAACTCAGTATGTCGTTAATCAGCTCAGCCCATTTCCAGGGGGCTCCCTCCTCCGGATGACCCTCCGTCACGGCGTTAAAATACTCCCACCCCATGACGCCCCCGAGCTTAGGGTACCTACCCAGAAGCTCCCTGAGACACGTCTTCAAGGCTTCATCCTTTACCCAGCCAGCGCCGTTGGCCGGGTTCGTCACGAGCCCGACCACGACCTTTTCCTGCGGCCATCCCCGTGCCACGATGGCGTCGTAGCCCTGCGGCTTGCTCATGTCGCCCCATCCGCAGTAAAACTGCGTGTTGTACCAAGCTATCCGCGAGCCCAGGCCCTTCTCCAGCTCCTCAATGTTGAACCCGCCCAGGTTCTGCTGGTTGAGCAGGGCCGGGGCCACGGGAGCCAGGGTGATGAGGAACGACGTGCCAAAGTCGGTTTTGAGATGGTCGATCAGGCGCACGACGCCCCCCAGGGACATGGCCTCTTCGATGTCCAAGTCCAGCCCGTCCAGGCCCGCCCAGTCAATCATCTTCCGCAGCGGCTGGTAGTATCTGTGGAAGCCGGCCAGCGAGCCGTCCAGCCTGGTGTACGAGCCCTGGGCCGCTCCGCCCAGCATGCCGAGGACCTTGATCCCCGAGGCCTGCAGCTGCCGGACCTCTTCCCACAAGGGGTCGAACTTTGGGGAGTCGTACAGGTCATCGTTCAGGGTGATTCTGTCGGGGGCGTTGAGGTGTATGGCCGCGACGATGACGTGGGTGACGCCGGTGGAAGGCTTGAGAGCGGGGAGGATGGAGACGTATTTGTCCTTGAAGTATTGAGTCTGGTGGTAAAGAATGATGCGAGGGCGATGAGGCTTCTCTGTTTGATGTGGGGGTACGGGGATTTGCATGGTTGCTTATTCTGTTGGTTCGAGTGCAAGTTGTCGTATGAATGATGAGTTGGAGTGAGTGAGGCTTGAGGTGAGCGACATGTGGAATGCCGTAGCAATAATTCCTGAGGCCACGTTTCGGATCAGGGTCACTCGGAATCCCTTCACAAACAGGCTCCTCCACGGTCTACGATTAAATGCAAGATGGAAACTAAGGACAAGCGTGAGATTTGGGGAGAATTAAAGACATTTCACGGAGCCAATGGTTTCAATACCCAGGCTCCAATTTCCTACTTATCGTTAAGTTGAGGGATTGGCCGTCCGTCTGTAGGGTAATTGGCGAGTCGCGTGTCTCCCGCGAACTTTGCAATATCTTCAGTTGGAATGAAGGCGGTTTGGAGTCGAAAGGGGGCTGGTTATTATAAAGGTGGAATCTTGTCCGAGTTTGCAAAAAGCAGTGTTACGCTTTATTTCTGGATATGACGTCTCGCTGGTTTGTGTTTGGTTGATATGTGGACATTTCTCTGGCTGCCGACTGGAAGGATAAGCGTATCGTTGCTTCCATTGCTGTGCTTATTGGCCGCACAACCCGTACAAGTGGCAGTCGCGAGTCACGCCAACCAGGTGGGAAGAAAAAGGCAGCTGCGATAGACATCGCAGCCTTCTGCAGTGAATCATAGGTCTCTGGTATTTGTGAAAACTTTTCCATCATCTCAGAAGTTCCAGATTCTCTTTCTTCAACTGTCCATCCACCAACGTCCAAGTAAGTACCTTACTATCTATCACCTCAGGTACGGGTTACGACCCACGAGTATGAACTCATATACTTACCAATAATAACAGAGCCGGCACCCGCAATAACAACAACAGCAGTAGCAGCAGCAGCAGCAACAACAACAACAACATGTTAGCTGCTCCGGTCTGCTTCGACGATGAAGCCATCCTGGTGGCGTTGCTGCTTGGCCCGGTGGTAGTGGTGGTGTCTTGTGCCTCCGTGATGGTCCTGGTTGGGATGTGGCTCGCACAGGCACAGTTGAAGATGATGGACAAGGCCAAGTAGACCGATGAGACGAGAGCGAAACCGACGCTGTCTGCCACATGGGCTGGGATTAAATGGCCGACCTCCTGTACCCCCCGATCTTACGAACCCCTCATGATTTCCTCATTGAACCTGGTCTGGGGCCGATCTTGGCGCATGGAAGGCGAAAAGAGGTGAGTGGACATGGGTGGGATAGGTCTTTGGAGGGTTTAATGATGTATATGGTTTCTTTTCGTCACGAAATAGACAAGTCATGTTCGACGGCTTCGCGATGCCAATGAAATAGCCGAATGTCGCATATGATAAGCAAGAGTGCTGCTCCTGGAGAAGATTTCGCTCGAAAAGCCACCAGTCTAACGAAATGCGAGGCGGGAGTAACAAGAGGCATGCTCCGTCAAAAGAAGGCAGACGTCGGTGTTTCTCAAGGGAGCACGCTCAACCTCGCCAATACCTCCCTCTTCAACTGCTCCTCCGTCGTCGTGAAGGGTGCGTTACATTTCTTACAAACGGCCTCAACATAGCCTCGCTTGCTGTATCCCTCGAGCGCACACGCAACAAGTTTCCCCGTCTGCGAAGCCATCCCCATTTCCGCGAGACTGATGGGCGCCGCCGTGACGCCGTGGAACAAGACGACGACAATGTCGGCCTGAAGTTGCATATCGAGCTCCCACTGAATCTGTTCAACCCATCGCTCGTCGGACGAGTCTTCCCTCCATGATGAGTTCCAGTCGTCTCGCTTTGGGTTGAAGATGGTGACGGGTTGATCGGCGAGGGCGTTGCTGATTTGTTCTCGCCAGTCGGCTTCACCCGTGGCGGTGGTTGTTCCGGCGAGAAATATGGACCGGCTATGCACGCAGCCTGGTCGATTAGGCGCCCGAATTACTTGCGCATTTGAAGGCATTTCTGAGTTCTGAGCTTCGGGTGAGGCGCTCACTACGGAATGACGAAGCTGCCTGATGGCCCAAGTCAGATTCCCGAGACCACCGAGATCGTTCCGCACTTCGGGGCCGAATTCTGCCGAGGATTAACCACCTTCAGCCACGTCTCCAGCCTCTCCATCTCTTCAGCCTCACAGCACGTACCATCTTGTATTTCGCGGGGTCTTCATGGAGAACGGAACTTCCATCAAGTTCCAGGCTGAGTTACGAGCGGCGAAGCTTCATCGATTTATGGCAACTTTCGACACCTTCTGAAAACTCGACCTCTCTTTGGCCCCCCGACCTCAGTCTTTTTGTTTATTGCTTACGATTGAAGAAAGAAATATCAATCCCCCTCCACCTCTTGGATACTCTCCCTCCAAACCTCCCTTCAACAACCTCTAAATCCACAAATCCTACCTACCTACGAACACAACCTACTTGACCTGCCCAGCATGGACGACCAGTTTGGAGGTCGCACCGACGACGACCTTTTCTTCGACGACTTCGAGCCCGTCGAAAGCGAGGCAATCATCACCCCCACGCCTGAGCCCGTCAAAGAGCCAGAGCCAGTTCCAGCTCCCGTCGCGCCTCAAGAAGCTGTCTCGCCACCAGCGCAACACACACAACCTCCTCCGCCGGCCTCGGCCCCAAATCCATTACCTCCTCCTCAAACCCTCGCCCACTCCCGATTCGCCGACAAGCCAGCTCCGGCTCCGGCTCCGGCTCCAGCCCCTGCTCCTGCTGCCGTCGCCCCCGCTCCTCGCCCGGCACCGCAATCAAACCCGAATGCGCCTCCAAACGCCCCGACCGCCCCCAGGAGCGCAGTGGCCAAAGACAATGCCCGATTGGGCTCCGGCGCCAACCCGCGCCAAAAGCTCACCGAGGCGGAACTCACCGCCAAGATGGAGAAGATGAAGCTGGTGTCGGCAGAGAAGGCGCGCCAACACGAAAAAGCCGAAAAAGACGAGAAGGAACACGCCCAAGCTTACGCTCGCGGCATGGAAGAAGCTCGCAAACGCCGCGCCGAAGAAGCAGAGCGTCGACGACGGGGCGAGTTGGACCGCAAGAAGATGGAGGACGAGCGCACAAAGAATAGGGAAAGGAAGCTCAAGGCAATGGGGATGAAGGAAGGCGGCTGGGACGAGGGCAAGCAAGCTCAAGAAGAAGAGGAGGCAAGGAAGGGGTTCCGAGGTGCCAATGGTGGCATCCGAGGTGCCAGACTGGGTGGCCTCGGCGGCAGTCGCTTTGCCTCCCAGGAACCTGAAAGGCCCGACGTCGACCGATTTTTGGACGAGCGCTATCGAAGCGATCGAGGTCGTGGCCGTGGCCGAGGTGGTAGAGGCGGTCGCGGAGGACGCGGTGGATACGACGACGCTCCCCCGCCTGTTGCTCGACCCCCAGCCAAGCAGGCCGTACCCAAGTCCGAAGACTTCCCGGCCTTGCCAGGTGAGGGCGCGAGACGAGTCGGAGTCGAGAAGACGGTGGCAAGCCAGACAATGGCGCAAGCTGCTGTTGCACCCCCGCCGCCTTTGACGGCCGGTGGCGGGTGGGACGATGAGATGGAGGCTCTCGATGAGTTGAATAGGAAGGAGCAGAATCGGACGTAGAGATGTTCATATCTCTGGTCAGATTTAAATTCTTTACTCAACCAGCAATTCCTTTTCCCTCTTCAAAGACTCTCTGGGCTTTCATCATCATGTGTGCCTTCCTCGCTGTTTGCGACGAGGCAGAGGACCAAGAAAATAGATGGAACGAGGCCATCACACTTGGATTGCGGAATGGAAGGAGAAAGATTCTACCTATGTGATGGCTCTAGTTCTGCGGAACTGCCCTGGAAAAGCTGTGATGATGACTGGTGGCGGTGTTCTGGCGGTGGTGATCTCGTGAAGAGGACGGCAACGCTCGCCTCCATCTGGCGAAGCGCAAAATACGAACACGACACGATATGAATCAGACAACAGCGATTTGAATACACTACAAAGGAATTCGTCGACGAAGATTACAGTCTATGCCAAGTGTTGTCGATGTCATGTATTAATACAAAGGTACGAATATTCTGAACGCGGATGTCCCTCCGCGTTCCATGTTTTTTGGCCAAGAAGCGCCAGACGCCTGATATAACCCCTCGAGAAGCAAGAATTACCAACTCCCTCGTCATCATTTTGAAATCACCACCCACCGCGATAACCCCGACCACCGCGGCCATTCCTATAGCCTCCCGGCCCTCGGGGTCCCCTGGGTCCTCCCATGCCCTGCCCGTCGTCGTCCATGGGCGCCCGCGACCGGCCCTTCATCTCCTTGGGGAAGGCCTCGTACGTCTTTCGCATCTGCGCATAACCCAGGTGCATCTTTCCGTAAAAGTGGTCGGCCAGACGGCGGTCGTTATCCAGGCGGCTGAGGTATGCGCCGCACACGTCGCACACCTGCAGCTTCTGATGGCCCGAGGGGCCCGACGTGTCGGAAAGGGCCTTGAGTTCGCGTTCCCGGTCGAGCTTGGCCTGCGCGGCCTGGCGCACGCGGAAGAGCTCGTCTTGGGCGCGCGAGACTTCGCTCATGGAGCCGAGGATTTCGACTTCGAGGAGGCCGTTGCTGATGCTCGAGGAGAGGTCGGAGATGCTTTTTAACTGTCGAGCGTCAGCAGGTGTCATGGTAGCGGTACTTGAGGGCAAGACGCACCAGAACGCTGGTTTGTCGAATCTCATCGGGCGTCTTCTCCAGCCTCCTCTGCGCGGCGTCGATGCGACGATTACACTCGTCAATGTACTTTTGCAGGTCGCGCATGTAGTCGTACTCGAAGCCGTACTTTTGCTTCTCGCGCTCGGAGAGGTTCTCGTATTCCGTCTTCAGCCCCTCGGTGTGTACCTTGGGACAAGGCCCAATGTCCTGCTTGGTGTTGGTGAAGAGGTCGTGCGGACAGGTTCCGGCGAGATAGGAGCGGCAGACTTTGGGGTCGTTGAGGGAGAGCTGGGCGGCGCGGGACGAAGAGGAGGCGCCCATGAGCTGCTCGAGCAGTTTTCTCTGTTCGGCGGCCATAATGAAAGGATTTTGTGAGCGAGGGATTCGAGAAAGTTGGCGGGGCGGGACGTCGAGTCTGAACTTTGAACGGCGGCATGTGGAGGGTGTCGCGACAAGGTAGAATTTCTGCCGCTTCTCACCGCCCGGGGAGCTCCCGCCTCCAGCTTCCACGTCAACTTGTGCATGGCGCCGCAGCGATAGTGCCATTATAGCACAGCGAAGCAACCCGTTCCGACAAGGAAGCAAACGGCGACAACAAGGCCGAGGTGAGATGTGAATCCGTCCGGATCTCACAAAACTTCACCCACAATGCGCCACTTTCTGGCGTGTCTCCTGCTGGCCATCGCCAATGGCCTGCGTCTCGCCGGCGCCTCCGACTACCACGAGCAATTGACCCTCCGACCGCTGCCCCTTTCCGCCGTGCTCGCGAGCTTCAACTTTCGCGCCAACACATCCATTGCCGACTTTGAGGCGCACAACTTCCGCTTCTTCCCCCGCTCCCTGGGCCAGATTATCCAATACGCCGGCACTCGCGAGCTGCACTTGCGCTTCACCCTCGGTCGCTGGGATGCCCAGCGCTGGGGGGCTCGGCCGTGGGACGGGACTCGCGAGGGCGGGACGGGCGTAGAGTTGTGGGCTTGGTTGGACGCCGAGACGGATGAAGAGGCGGATGAGAAATGGTTGACGCTCACCAATGCCCTGTCTGGGCTGTTTTGCGCGAGTCTGAACTTCATCGACGAGACGAGGACGATTCGACCCGTCATGTCCTTCCAACCCGACGGCGACCACCCGAACGCTACCCTCGCGAATACTCGACTGCTGCACGGCGTCCTACCCCACGAGGTGGTTTGCACCGAGAACTTGACGCCCTTCCTGAAGCTGTTGCCGTGCAAGGGTAAGGCGGGCATTGCCAGCTTGCTGGACGGCCACAAGCTCTTTGATGCGTCGTTCCAGAGCATGGCTATCGACGTGCGTCCTAAGTGCGACGACAAGGGAGACTGTGTCCTGGAGATGGAGCAGACAGTGGATATGGTGCTTGACGTGAACCGGTCCAAGAGGCCTCGAGGTATGTTGTGCTTCAGTCTCGATGTTGTCGGTGACTAATATAGTCTGCAGATAACCCGATCCCGCGACCCCCGCCGGGCAACGACCTTCTCTGCGACACGGCCAAGCCGTACAACTCTCAGGATGTTTGCTTCCCGACCGACTACTTGGAAGGCCAAGACTGGACCCTCTCTCAAATCTTTGGCCGGCCCATGCGAGGAACTTGCCCACTCACGGACCCCGACGTTCCCCCTGTTTGTATACAGGTCCCCGATTCTCGCGAGATGTACTCAACCCCGGGCGCTCGCGAGGTCAAGGCGGCAGACGGGAATTCGCGATGCTACCACCTGCCCGCCGAGGGCGATTTCAATATCGTCTTGGCCAAACCTACCTCCGTCGACGAGGCCCAGATCCACGTCAAGCCCGACACGCCCCTCCTCTACGCCGAGCGAAGTTTCACGGGCCACGGCCAGCAACACGGCGGCGTGCAGGCTATTCTTAGCAACCCTAGCGACACCGACGTTGAGTTTGTGTACATGGAATCGCTGCCCTGGTTTATGCGCATCTACCTGCACACCCTCTCGACGCGCATCTCCAGCTCTACGTCCGCCGACAACGCGTCCGACATTATCCAGGAGGTCTACTACCGACCGGCCCTTGATCGCACCCGCGGGACCCAACTCGAGGTCCTCATGCGGATTCCCCCCCATTGCACCGTCTTCCTGACGTACGATTTCGAAAAGGCCATTCTCCGGTACACGGAATATCCACCCGACGCCAATCGAGGCTTCGACGTGGCAGCGTCTGTCATTACGACGCTGCATCCCAAGAAGTCGAACCTCCGCACGACGAGTTTGCTTCTGTATCTTCCCACGCCTGATTTTAGTATGCCTTACAATGTCATCATCTTCACGTCGACGGCAATAGCGCTGGCGTTTGGCGGTTTATATAACATTCTGGTGCGACGATTTGTTGGCGCCAATGAAGGAGGAGGATCACCGCTCAAGACCAAGCTGGCCAACTTGATTGGCAAGCTGAAGCGGAAACGACAGACGAGCAAGCCATCATAGAGATGATGAGACGAATGATAGATAATACAGCATTTCAAGGTTCATGTATCGAGTTAACGCTATTGTGCCGCCATTGTTTGAACGCCCGAACCTCCGAACTCCTTGCCAACCCCAACCGAGAAACCAGGGTACCCGTGCTATCTGGGCAACTGAGCGGCAATCATGTATACGCCCACGCCGCAAACTTATCCCCCGCCTGTCGAATCTGCAACGCCGTCACGGAAACGCACCCGCGTCCAGAGAAGCGCGCCGTCCTCGCCTTGAGCTCGGCCTCCTTCGCGACGGTCATGTTAGGAGATGTCGGACACGCCCACAGCCCCCTGTCCCAGGACAGCACGTCGATGGTCTGGCCGACGTTGGATCGGATGCTGGACTGGCGGAAGCCACCGATCTTGGAGCCGGGGGGCCGGAGGGAGGAGTGGGCGGAGGGGTAGGATATGGAGCCGAGGGGGGAGACGAAGATGAATTGGCCGCCGGGGACTGAGGCCTGGAAATTGTTGGTTAGCTGGAGCGTTTGAGATTGGGAAGAGGGAGGGCAATGTACAGCGAGGGATGTCATGTCTTTGTCGATCAGGGTCGTTTTTCCGGGAGGGCATTGGCGCGTGTCCCTGCTCCCGCAGTAGGTGCTGGGCTTTGGGGCGCCGATGATGAATTTCCGACCGCGGGCGTTGACGTGGCGTCCATGGATCTCTGGGTGCTGGGGAGAGTAGACCTTCATATCGTAGAAGGTTTTGGCCGTAGCGACCGCAGCGAGGAGGAGGAGCGACAGCTTCATGGTCACGTAAACAGTATTGACTGGGTTTGGGCGTTGGTTGCTGAAGATGAAGATGATATTATTCTTGATTGATGAATACTGCCAGTAAGATGCGCAGTTATGTAGGCACGGAGGAATCAGCTTTCGTTGGCCACCTGACTCACTCGTTTCCTTCCTTCCAATCCCTTTTCGTCTCCTTCATCACCAGCTGCGGTGTCGTTTGCGAGGGAAGGGCCATGACGTAAGGCCCAAGGGTCGGTGAGAGCGACCAGAGGATTGGTCTCTGCGACAGGAGGGACATTGGCATTTTCTGGATGTAAGCGGTACCGCCAAATCAGACACGTTTTACAGGATGCGGTATCGGTATATAGAATTGGATGCATTTTCGAGTTTGAATCTTTGGCTGACCGAATGCCGTGATCGGCTCTGGGACGACATTGACGGCCTGGCAACTGGGGGGATCGTCAGGTACAAGCGCGGTAGCGAGATCACGTCATTGCGGAACACGCTCTCGCAAAGACTGCCGTTTGGGAAGAAGAATTGGAACAGTGGTTCGCAAGGGAAAGTGCGACGGACACTTCCTATTTTGTGTCGTGGTTTTATTTCCTGCAGTCTCTTCTTCGGGACCATCTCATGTCGGCGGCGTGAATTGTCTTGGCTTTGGCGGCTAATAAGTTCACTCCACGATCTCGATCTCTCCGTTTCAACGACAAGCGCAAATTAGGGCAGAAAACAAGCATTAATTATGGATTTTCTATGGAGCTCACGTTTGATGGGCAGTCCCGATCGAGAGAGCGCTTCCGAGCTGGAACCGACTGTATTAAGGGGTATTGGTCGATGTTCCTTTTGATCTCCCGCCACATGTCTCGACAACACCCACAAAAGAACCAGTCTTTTGAGGGCGGAAAGCCAATGACGCACGCCGTTTGTGCAGAAGAATCTTCCTGTTCTCCGCAAGGTGACGAATTGGACACACTTACGGATCCCCAGTAAGAGACTAAGAGCCTGCTCCAGTGTTGAGGTTGTGACAAAGTCATGATTGGACAATTGAACGAAACCCCTGGTTCGAGGTTGGGCGCTGCGAGGACATGGCAGCCAGCGAGGACAATGTTGGCAGGTGTAACGCTGATGTGCACCTGCCGATCCAACAGCTGAGGTGACAGCAAGAGCGGCGACACGTGTTTCCTTCCATGACAGAAAAAGGAAACCACCGAGACCACAAAGAAGTGCCAAGCCAATAACAAGAGTCAGGCAGCCCGCTGGTATTGTTGTCATCAATATCATCCGTGCATGTCTATGACCATTCAACTCGCTCTTTCCGTTATCAACGTCCAACCGCCCACGGCCCAGCTGCTAGCCGTTGCACTGAAGTGTGCCTGGGGCCTGAACCGATCTCTCTCGATGACCTCCTTTCTTGCCGGTCTGTCTTAAAACTTCGTCATGAGGGGTCTGTTTGCCGTGGTGTGGCTGCTGGTCGGAGTTGTCACTGTCCATGCCGCATCCCAGCTACCGAGGAACTACCTCGTCACCTTGTGCGATCTATCCCCCCTCTCCTCGATGAATCTGAGACAGTATACTCACACTTGTCTTGTCCAGCGGCGATTCGTACTCCAAAACTGGCTTTCAGCCTCACCTTGACCAACCCTCGCCCCAAAACCCGCTCGGCAACCCCGACCTCCCGGGAAAGACGTCGGCCGGCGGCCGCAACTGGATCGGATGGATGGTGACCGATTTCAGCTCGTCCTTTGCCGCCTCGAACCTGTCCGTCACGCTGTCGTACAACTTTGCCGGGAGCGGCAGCACCGTCGATAAACGTCTCGTGCGAGCCAGGAAGGACGATTTCGAGGACCAGGTCAATGCCTTTCAGAAGCACTACGGCGGCGAGGAGCGCAACTGGACGGCCGAGAATGCCGTCGCCGGCGTGTGGTTTGGCGTGAACGATATTCGCCGAAGCTTCTCGAACATCAAGGCTGGGGACTTGGTTCGGTCCGTGATGGATAGGTATTTTGAGAACCTGGAGAAGCTCTACATCATTGGTCTGCGAAAATATGTCTTGCTCTCGGTGCCACGTACGTCCCCTACCGTGCACCTTGCAGCTGAATGTGCTGACATTGGAAGCATTATGCATGATACCCGATATGCAGAAACTTCACGACCGGGGAATCAGCGAGTTGAATGCCGCTGTCGAGATATGGAACGGTCTTCTCCGCATGAAGCTGGACGCTTTCAAGAAGGCTCACACGGACGTCGTAGGTCGGATTGTCGACACTTCGGGGACCTTCTACGCAGGAGTCAAGGACCCGAAAGCCTTTGGGGCACCTGACACCGTGTGCAAAAATCATGACGGTGTGTCTTGTGTAAGTTGCCGGTCTCCATGGAGACGACAGACTGACCACGTCTTAGTTGTGGTGGGATGGGGGTCATCCGGCCATTAAAATCGAGAGACTGGTTGCCGCCGAGGTGGCTGATACTTTGAGAATGGAAGAGTTTAGGTGTTATGGGAATCTTTGCGGCGAAGACAAAATAGAGCTCAGAAAATGAGGGCGGAATGGTATTGATAATTTGGGAGCCGGCTGGTTGGCGTTATATGGGACTTCATATTCATGAGAGCAAAGAAAGAGTTTGTCGGGTGTCTCATAGACGGTAGGGATGTCAGTGCATCTATGGCTATGATGCCGAAGTTAAAAATCAGGGGAGAGTAAAGAAGATGCTCTTGTGAGTCGTGGGCACTTATGAAACAATTTGACTTCAATCACCGACTTAGAGGTCTCTAGTAAAATATCTTGACAGCTATTAGTCAACGATAGTGGTCGAAAAGTTGAAACATCTTCCTCTGACGTGTATTTATGGGTATTGAAGTAAATACAGAATGGACCTGTCTGCGCTGAATGCTCAAGTGTGCATGGAGGAACTAATAACCATTTCATCTTGCATCTGGGTATTCAAAAAGCCACCCCGCTCCGTTCCAACGCTGAAAGACTACAGAACAAGAGAAATTTCCAAGTTCATCCTTCAAATGTCCCTGAACCCAAAACTCCAATCCAAATTCTTTCCATCCCATCATAGCTCACTCTTAGCGTGTGCAGCAACCATCGAGAACTGCCCGCCAGCCCCAGACCAAGTCAAGAATTTCCCGTCGACCCATCCGTCTTGAACCATTTCGGCAACCTCGACTTCCTCGTCGGACCTCAGGCCGAGCTGGCCCTGCGGCCCAAAGCCAGAGGTGAATACCTTGCCGTCCCTGTTGACAAACAGAGTGTGGTCCGTACCGCAGGAAGCCTGCGCCACCTTGCCGATGTTGGGCACCACGGATGGACGCAGGCAGATGCGTGGCCTGTCGTGTTGGTCGAATCGGATGAGAGAGGGATCGTCTAATTGCTTAGTGGTGAAGTCGATGCCGAGTTGTCCGCAGTCCATTCGTCCCCATGCCAGGCAGAGACCGTTGGCCGTGACGGCGACAGAGTGATGGGCTCCCCCGTTAAGAGAGACGACACGGCTACCGCAGAGACCGGGAATCTTCTTCGGATGGGGCAGGAGAACCGAGTCGCTCCCGGCGGTCTCTGCGTCGCCGGCTTGGCCGAAGTTATTCATGCCCCACGCCCAGACATTGTCATTGTTATCCATGGCGAAGGAATGGTACGCCCCGGATGCGATAAAGTTTGCGTTGTTGCGGCAGATGCCCACGCGGCGAGGACGGAGAGATTCTAACACGTGGCGTCTCAGGACTCGTCGGCCGAGTTGGTTTTGCTCGCTGGTTCCCCAGGCCCAGATGTTGCCGGTCTTGTCGAGAGCTAAGGCATGGTTGGCTCCGCAGGTGATTTGGGTGATGTTTGCGAGGCCCGAGATGAGGGCTGGGGTTGGCTGTTGCTTTACAAGTGTTCCTTGGTCGTCGACGGAGAAGCGTTCCTTGCCCTCGGAGTCCTATGGAGGTTAGCAAATTGTCTTGTCATGGAGGGGAAAGCAGACGAACCCGAAAGGTGCCCCATCCATACACCAGCCCGGTATCGGTGAGGGCAAAGGTGCAGCTGTCCCCGGCGGCAACTTGGGAGAACCTGGTCTCTGGGGGGAAGCAGCTGGACGGGATCTGAGTAGGCGTCGACTCGTGCGGGTTCAAATCACCCGACGCATCGCTCGAATCGTCATCGATGTCGCGCATATCCTCATCCCAGGAAGTGTCCCTTCCCAGGGCACCATTGTCGTTGACACCCCAGGTGAGGATTTGGTTGTGCAGAGTCAAGGCAACGGTGTGCATGCCGCCGCAGTCGAGCTGGACAACTTGGAAGTGGTCGAGGACTTCATTGGGGAGCGGCTCATCGGTTTCTGTCATGCCGGGACCGAAACCAAGTTCGCCGGCCTCGCCGTTGCCAAAGGCGAAGATGGAGAGGACTTTGGTTGGAGGTTGGTTGATAACAGGGGGTGGCTGAGCCTTGGTTGCCTTCTTGCTGTTTGCTGGGCGTCCCTTTGTCCGCTTAGACGAGGGTTGGTCGGCGGTGTCTTGCCCGCGCGCGCGTTTGCCTCTGGTGGTTGTGGTATTCCCACGAGAAGCGGTTTCTATGCCGTGAATCAGGTGAGAAGAGGTAAACAAGTCTTGTAGGTTGGGTATATATTTACGTGACGCATTTGCCATGGTCCTTGGACCAACTTGGCTCTGGCTCGAGACCTGGCGTGTAGCTGAGCTTGTCTTTGAAGGCATCGTGAGTGAAGTTTTGATGGGTTGTGTAAGGAAAGAAAGAAAGAAAACAAAGCTCAAAAACAGATTGCCATGGTGATCAGTTATAGTCTAGAGCCATGCTCTTTGAGTGGCTTTCTCCGTTGTTGCCTCGGATCATGCCATGGGCAGTGCGTATGCGCACTGTACCGTTCATGAGAACAATGGAACATCAGCATTCCAATTGATGAAGCGCACTTGATTGGAACCTGATCATCTCCCTTCTGCCTACTATTTTGCAGTTATTTATTAGTCATCCCGTCGGGCCGTCCTCTTCCGTCCTCTTGCATACCGCAGCCTCGTTCAGGCAACAGGGCGCAAGGCAGCTTGGCACCTCACCGAGTCACTATTTTCGTTGAGGTTGGACAAGATCACAAGAACACATCACACACCAAACTTTCGCATTGACGCTTCTATACCTTACCAAACCAATCCACCATGACGTCCTTTAAGTCTGCCGAGCTCCAGGAAATGCAGGACATTGCCGAGCTCAGGGACCTCATACTGGACATTGCCCGCAAGAGGCCTGACGACGAAGAGGCGCAGTTTCGAGCTCAAGCGGCCAACAAGTTTTGCTCGCAGAAGGTTCGGATTCCTCCCAAAGATGTGGTCCGGAAGATAGAGGCACGGTCTACGGATATCCAGGGCTCAAACGCCAAAGTCAAGAATGAGCTGCCTCTGGAAATCTACCCGCTCATCATCGAGCACGTCGTCTGCTTCAAGCGCCCGGCTCGCCACGAAACCCTCGTCGCACTCGCATCGACATGTCAGACGATGCAATCCCTCGTGGAGCAGCACCTGTACACCCATCCCGTCGTCGGCTGCATGGGCAAGCAATACCGGTTCGCCTTCGCCCTGACCATCAAGCCTCGCCTCGCGGCCGTCGTGCAGTCGCTGCAGCTGCATCTCATGCCCAAGGCGGCCAACGCGCCCGTCTTGGTCAAGATCTGTCGCCTCTGCCCCAACCTCCGCGACCTCACGATCCGGCGCGGAGACGTGCCCAACTTGCACAGCCTGCCCTGCTTCGAGGACGCCGGCGGCTTGGCGTTTGTGCTCGAGGCGTGTCCCCAGGTCACGTCGTTTGCGTACACTTGCCATCTTGAAGGCGTTTGGAACCATCACGCGGGAGTCACGGAGCGGGCAGAAATCCTCTCGGTTTTTGAATACGATGAGCGGTTTAGAGATTTCGCCGCGCAGCTCGTCTCCATGTCGTTTGACGGCGACGCCCAGTGGTTGTTGGACATTTTCAGATGCCATTTCACCTCCAAGCTCAAGTCCTTGGAGCTGGGCGGGCACATCGACATGGCGCTGAACCACGACCTCATCCTGGATCTCTCTGAAACGAGTCCCGATCTCGAAAGGCTAGAAGTGCGGTGCCAGTTGCTTGGTGTGGGGGAATTGGAACAGGCCTGCGAGGCATGGAGGTCATCGCTTCGAGCTCTGTGCGTCGGGAGTATCAAGGACGCTGACGATTGGGTCCCGCGAGTGATGCCTCACATGGTCGCCCTGGAAGAGCTCTCGTTGGGAGGCCCGGGTTGCCACGTCTCCTACTCGACGCTTGCCATGGTGGCGGAGTTGCCAAACAACTTCAAGTCGCTTTCCTTTGGAGATGTGCAAGATCCAGAGGGGACTCTTGACGTGGCCAAGGCCCATGGGGAGTTGGATGATGCTATGCTCAAGTTGGTCAAGGCTCACTCGAAAACTTTGAAGAGCCTGGACATTGGCTCTGGCAGGATCAAGTTGGGCAAGGTTTTGGATGACTGAGGATATCGAGCTGGGATATTCTTGAGGGTATATTGGAATGAATTTACGAAAGTATTATGAGGTCTCGGTGGAATTAATAGTAGGAACAGCGAGAATTTTGCACATGTTCAAGACGGGGTCGGAAGAGCGAGGAAATGATCAATACATAGTTGCCAGCAGCCATGACATTGCTGCTATGTCAACCAACATCAGCTTCCAAGTTGAAAGAGAGTACCCCTCTCGACCTACTTTATTGCAATAAGATATAGTCTTAATAATCCCCCGGCAGCGAGCAAGGGATGTCGGCGGATCTGGCGGCGTTATATGTCTTCGATATATAGGCTCATGCATGAGACAACCCACCACTGCGGCCCGCAACCATATCCATGTATATCCGAAAGGATTTCGCCCAGAATCAACGGATCTAGTACTCGGTGGAGCTTCTCACCTGAAAGTCGACGTGGACCGTGGAGTATGGCCGTTGTTAATCCAATCGAGACGTCCAGGGCTTTACTTTGCGACATGTGATTGTTGCGCCATCGCAACAGTCCTAGCTTGGGAAAGGTTTATTAAGACAGGGGCTTTGCCGCGTTTGTCGCGTCAATGAGGAAACTTGGTCATGTATGACGGTCTACTTATTGCAGTTTTGCAGCGCAGTGTGGTTGGAGCCTTGGAGGGGCTGCGTTCACTTGCTTAAGTTGGATCCCTTCTACGAAATCCGTACTGGAAACAGCACAGCAAGGCGGGGAAACAAGTTGTAAAAGGCATTAATCTACATTTATTCATCATTAAAGTTTAAGAGCTGTCTGAAGAGACGGTGCTCCGGGCTATCAGGGGTGCGGCACGGTAAAGTCTACTATGCATGGAGCGGATCGATCTCCTGATACGAACCTAGGAGATTTCTAGGTTGCAGGGATTTCGGAGATACCATGGCCGATTCCAGTCTTAATTCTCTGCGAATTGGTCCAATATTCGGACATCCGGGTTCGGGATCCTCAGGGCGAGCAGAACGGTGGTGGCGGTAACAGGATGCAAAGTCACTTCACCCTGGCCTCACACGAGACGACTCCAGAAGACGCATTCTCCAGACGGCCAAAAAACACTCAGTGCTTCTAAGCAGGCGTCCACGTCGGACTCGAAATGGGCAAGTCAGAGCTCTGTCCCGCCCTCCCCCGTCCCGAAACAGCAACCTGGAACTGATTGGGAGTCAATCCCGGCCCCGAGATGCTATCCTGCTCGACCTCGCGGGTGATGTGAATAATGTGCCGGGTCGACTCGTCGTCGCCGTTGCTGTCCTTGTCCTGAAAGTGATCGTGGTGTTCCTCGTCGTTTCTGCTGTTTCCTGGCCCCGATAGCTTCATGTGACGTCCGTTGCTGCCGCCGATGGTGACGAGATTGATGTCGCCGGACCTGCCGGGCGTTCGGTCGCTCGCGCCGTATGACGGAGAGAGTTTGTGGACGAGGCGGCGGAGCATGGGCATGGAGCCGGCGATGATGCCTAGGTCGCACTCGAGGACGGTCAGGAGGACGATTTTGCCGATTTGGTCTATGGATGTTAGCTGTGAATGTTTCTCTGGGCTTCAATGGACGCACAGTATCGGTTAGTTGGTGTAGTGTACGCCCACGTGTAGGTGATGCGGATAGTCGTGGCCACAGACGCAAAGACACCCAGCGACAGCACGCCCATGGTCAAGAGCTTGATCCTCCTCGGCATCTGCAGGTGCCTCAGCAATAAAATCGGGACCAATGCGGTGCTAATATCGGTAAAAATATTCGCTGCCGACACAAAATACGACACGTTCAGGATGACCGACTGTCCCGATGTGCAATCCCCCGGCTCGCCCCAGGCGGCGGCGACGGGCTTGCACTGGAAGATGGCGACGGGCCACGAGATTTGCCAGACGACCCAGCTGAAGGCGAAGAGGGCCCAGAGGGTGATGCGGTACTTGTGGTTGAGGTCCTTTGCGAGGCGGAGGAGGGTCCAGATGATGCTGGACTTGATGACGGCGCCGTCGAAGACGTACAGGAACTGCCAGATGATGGTCCACAGGCCGATCTTGTACTGCATGCCCAGGGTGATGATGTCGTCGTGGGAGCCGATGCCGCTGTAGGAGAGGACGATGACGGCGGCGTTGTGTCCTAGGTTTACGATCTGGGGGGTGAGTTAGGAGGTTGTTGGCAAGTGTTTGGGTCTCAGAAGGCATTGGCAAGGAGACGTAGTGCTAAAGAGTCAAGACTCACATATCCGACGAGCATCAGCCAGTCCTCGACGGCAAACGCGTGCATCGACAGACGAATGTAGAATCGCAGGCCCACGACAATACTAGAGAGAACGGTAAAGGCGACCGTCGTCACCATGAGGGCCAGAGCCAAACCCTCGGGTCGAATGGGCTCATACTTTGTCGTCGTCAGATCTTTGGCCATGATGGTCTCGGGACTCGGGCCACAGTGCCGACTTGGGGCGGGCGGAATGGATGCTTCGCAGCGCGGCTTTCGAGGGCGAGATTACTTTGCAGAGGAGAGGCGTCCCTCTGGCTTCGTGAGATGGCATTGACGAGGTGTATACATACCTCGACGAAGCAAGAGTATTCCTTGGTTGAGCGAATCGTTTAGCGTCCCAGGTGAAGAGGCAAATTCATGAGGAGGTAAAAAGTTTTTCTGCTATGGTAGATCCCTTCAGTGTAACGGTGAGTTCGGGTCACAAGGATAGTAAATGTTAGCTCGGGCACAAGTGGAAAGTATCGCGACCTATGTTGCGTGGTCTTTTCGCCTAGGTCGCAATACTATGGATCTAGCCATGCCGATCTTAGTTTTGCCTCTGATCAATCAGAATGAAGCGTCGAATCAGCGCATCAATCATGTCTCATATTTCCTAACGGTGGACAAATAGTCTCAAACTAATATTCACCATCCTTGTGCCCCGTAGGGGTCATCGACAAAGGCTTCTTGGTTCGGCAGTCAAAGCTGTCAACGAACCAACAGGAACCGACGTTCGCTCCCGGAGTTCCTAACTTCCCAGAGTTCTCAGGGGTCCTTCTCAGGGATTCCCGGACGAACCAACGGGCCTACTCGACAGATGCTTCCCCCAAACGAGACAGATTGTTCATGCCTCGTTACTAGGTCTCGTTTCGGCCAACCACCCGGGTGGGAGAAAGTCGTTGCAGATCCTCCAGCTGAATACGCCGTTGCGGATGTTCGTCTTGTCGTCGTATGACTGTGGACTATGCCGGGTTACGACGGGAACGGGGCGGACGAGCCGAGCCGGGGGGGCAATTGGGCAATTAATTTCCTATCGCCCTGTCAGAGTTTGCCGGGACTACCACCCGCGAATTACGAGGGCTCACAATGTTTCGTTGACAGGGGACGTCGTTGAGGCTCCGCTAGGACGAAACGTCCCGATGCTACCTGGCGACGAACTACTTCCTTGTAGGGACTGGATATAGATGGGGCCCTTCTGCATTCTCACACGAGTCGCCAGGAGTATGGTGCTCTTGCGCTCCTTTTGGATTGTCGTGATGCATCTGTGGCCCCGAGTCCACTTGCGATGCAACAGGGAAGCCCGATCCCAGCACCCGCCGAGACTCCTGAGTGGCACCAGTTACGAAGCACATGGCGTACACTGGCCTCTTCTCTTTAATAGCTGTTGGTTCGTCCCCGACGGGCGGCCTTGAGTTGTTGTCTCAGTGTCCGGACCACCGCCTCGGGGCCATGGGCCATGGGGGTTTCAGCCCGTTGGGAACTAACTGTTTAGGCAGGCTAGGATGAAGCCGGTAAGGCGATAGGTGAAGGGGACGGTTTAAATAGGAAGTGTCTTCAGCTACGAGGGGTTGTTGCCTCATTCCTCATTCCATCTCTGACAAAGAAAAGAAACAAGGAAGAAAATCATGTCTGAACCCGTCGACGAACAGCTCCCCGCCCTCCCCGCGGACCTCACGCCCGAGTGGTTCTCGGCCAAGCTCGGCCACGAGGTGTCCTCGGTCGAGAACACGCGCAACATCTGGGGCACGGCGAGCAAGCTCTTCTACACCCTCACCTACGCGCACGAGAGCTCCGAGCCGCGTCCCCAGCACGTCTGCGTCAAGGGCGTCTTCGACCCGGACATGATTGCCAACCAGCCGTGGACCGTCAGCCTGGCCCAGCGCGAGGCCGAGTTCTTCTCAAAGGTGGCGCCCACGGTCGACCACATGATCTTCCCCAAGGGCTGGTGGAGCGGCACCAGCGAGAAGCAGGGCATCGCCGTCATGCAGGACCTGACGCACGAGGGGTGCAGCTTTCCCGCAGAGGTGGCGTCGTACTCGGTCGAGCAGGTCATGAACGGCGTCGAGCAGCTGGCCGGGCTGCACGCCAAGTACTGGGGTCAGAGCCAGGAGGACCATCCTTGTAGGTTCCCCCCCTATTCACCTCGAGACCCCTTGCACTAACACTCCCAGGGATCTGGAACAACTACGACCCCGCCATGAAGTTCATGTGCACGCCCTGGAACGACGTGGTCCGCCAACCGGGTCGTCCTGAGCTCCCAGAGTACCTCATGGACGGCGACCGGTGTAACGAGGCTTTGGACCGGTACTACGCCGAGCGTAACCCTCGCTTTCGCACGCTGCTGCACGGCGATACGCACATTGGAAACATCTACTTCACTGCCGACAGCGCCATTGGCTTCCTCGACTGGTCGGCCTTCCACTTTGGCTCGTGCTTCCACGACGTCGTCTACCACATGACGGCCATGTTGAGCGTCGAGGATCGTCGCGCGAGCGAGATGGACATTCTCGATCATTATCTCGCTACGCTGCACCGTTTGGGCGGACCGCTATTTGATCGCCACAACGACCCGGAGGTCATGATTGAGTATCGCCGTTCGTTCATGACAAACGTCATCTGGCTCATCTGTCCCGATGGGCTGCAGAGCAAGGAGCGTGTTGCTGCTTTGTGCGAGCGAACTGTGGCCACGTACAATGACCACAAGGTTATTGATGTCATTCTCGATCAGCCCAAGCCGGCTGCTTAAATAGGGCCTGTAGGGATGCTAGGTGTTCATAGAGTGGCGAGGGACATTGCGTTCCTCGAGATGTATAAATGAAGCAGTTGACATGATGCTCTACCTTTCGTGAATCGCGACAACCAGGGTAGTATAATAAACTTACGTTGGCTTGGCAATGACACAAGCCACATCTTGCACAGAGCTCACAGCAGACACTCAAGAGAACCGGATTGTCGGGTTCTCCAACCTTGCTCCGACTTGTTGGCTGTACATTGGATGCACATCCTTACCTTGAATGGCGGAAGGGGGTCCTCTCAATATGGCCCTGACACGGCTTCACCATGATGTAGGTACCTAACTGTAAGATAGGTAGAAATGATTGTTATCAATAACTTGGAACCTACTATCAAAAGTATATTTACCATCCATAGGAAAGAATCTATGTCCTTGCGCCATCATTTCCCTTTTCATTGCCCTTTTTTTGCCGCCAAATATCATCTATAAATTTTAAACACCTTCCCAGCTCCCACAACATATTGCTCAACACAGTGTGTGGTCAAACGGCCATCCCGCGCGGGAAGACCTGGTGGTGTGAGTGAGTGGCCTCCACTTATCTTAGGTAGGTAACCATCTCTCACCTCGGCGTGAATCCTCACTCATAACTCATCTCCAACACCTCCAAACATGAAGCTCACTATTGCCCCAGCGGGACCCAAAACCGGCGCAGACACTATTCGATGGCTTCTCAACTCGCCAGGCGACTCCATTCACGTCAATGCCCTGTATCGGAACCTGAAAACGGTTCCGGACGAGTTCGCCTCGAATCCAAAGTTCACGGCGACGCGGGCTGATCTAAACGACGCCACTTCGCTTGATTTCACGGGTTCCGACGCCGTGCTCGTCATTCTTCCGCCAAGCAACGACGGGAGGAGTCTTATGGATCACGCCCACCGAGTCTCGGAGAATGTTCGTGATGCCGTCGAGAGAGCGGGCGTGAGACGGGTGGTGCTGCTGACGAGTGTTGGTGCGCATCTCTCCGAGGGAGTTGTAAGCTATCGCCCGTTGTTTATTGCAGGCGTGGGTTAATGCGCATCAGGGCGAGATCAAAGCAAACCACATCTCCGAGACAGTCTTCAGAGAAGCTAAGGTCCCGGAGGTCATCTTTGTGCGATGCGCCTACTTCATGGAGAACTGGGTCATGAACCCTCACACCCTGCGAGAACCTCAACCGTACTTTTACTCGACCATAACGCCACTGGACCTAAAAGTTCCCATGGTCGCAGTAACAGACATCGGACGTGCTCTCGCCGCCGAGCTCGTCAAAGAAACTCCTCCCACGACCAAGCCACACATATTCGAGCTCCAAGGGCCGCGGATGTACTCCCCGCTCGATGTCCAAGCGGCCTTCTCGAAGGCGCTGGGGAAGCAGGTAGACGTCAGGCTCGTGGAGAAGGAGGGACTGCGTGACTACTACGCTGCAATATTTCCTGCAAACATGGTCGAAGATTGGGTCGAGATGACTGTGAGTTTTCTTCCTGGGGGGGTCATGAATGAGAATCCTTCGGGCGATGAAGTGGTTCGTGGTGAGACTGGGCTGGAGGAAGGAATTAAGCGTGCATGTGCCCGGCTGTATGTTTGCCCGATTTAACTTTGGGATTTCATCATGTGGTGCTGTTTCAATTACACCTTAAACCGGGTGCATCTTGGCTCTCGTACGCCTTCCTCAGCGAGTTCAGCTGTAGTCAATTATCATCCATGGCTTCCATGATTATCCGACTGCTACTGCCGGGTGTCCATAGATGCTCTCTCGCTCCTTCATTAGCAAGTAATACATAAACATATGCCTCTCCACTTCTACGTCCTAAACTTCTTAGATAATAACTTATCTATTGTGTGGCGCTGTACGAATAATCGACCATCTTCAACCTTTTGGAATGCACTTCAGCCACATACCTTAGGGACGCATGCAGTACACGTAGGTATGTAGCTAAGAGACAGTCCCGCACTAATCGATGCGCCTCCTCCAAACCCCAATCTGACATAGTGTCCGAAGCGCCAGCATAAATACCTCCGATTTGGAACCTTGGATTGAAGTTGGACCTTACACCGCACACTACCTACAGAACCTTTGATAATTTTCACTCGACCGTCATCATGGCCTTGAACCAAGATTCCCCCCTCGTTTCTCGCCTCCGCAACCTCCATCACGAGTACAGACAGACCCCCGACCCCGATGCCAAGAAGCACTTCTACTCGGCCGATTGCCGTCAGATATGCCGTCAAGACCACAGCTACGCCGCCCGCGACCCCGACACAATTGTCAACCATCTCAAAGAATCCGCAGCATTAATCACCGGCGTTCTTCGCCAAGCGGGCGTCGCAGTCGACGACTCGGGCTTACCCATCACCAAGGCGAGCTACTACACGATCCGACCCTTGACCGAGACCGAGGCAGACGAGTTTGGCGAGTCCGCTGACCTCGTCACCCCCGGGGGCTTCTCATCGGTCGACGAGCTGCGAGGTCGTGCAAAGGGCGAGGACTGGAAGGGCTTGAGGGTCAATATGTGGACTGACGACGGCGCTGGGAAGGGGTTGATGGTCAAGGTTAAATACTGGTGGCGGTTGGAGGGTGGTGAGGATGGGGTCTGGAGGCAGATTTTGCATGATATTTTGTATATTGGGCCGAGGGATGGGAGTGAGAAGAGTGACGGGGGAGATGTGGTTGAGGCGAGGCTTTAGGGTCTTCTCGTCTTGTTACGTCTCCGAGCTGAAGTTGCTGCATAAGTTTGCACAAGATAAGTCATTACTACATGCGCACATGCACGCAACAATGCAACGTCAACTTGCTTCAAGACACTATAAGTGATCATGACAAAAATACTGCAGGTAAAACTTTCATAGAGCTCTGCTTCTAGAGACAACTAGTAAAGACATCACCCCGCTGGGTATTTCCGGTCAGGTCTGGTCCGTAAGGTAAAGCCATATTCATGGCAATGGGTGTGATATAATCCGCGCGGGTCATAATATAAGGTTATCTATCCGTACCTGCCGATCTATATGAGATAAATAACCTTATCATTTGAAGACGCATGTTCAATATTTCTTCCAATGTTGAACCTTGACCACCGTTCCTCCAGGCACTAATCCTCAATGGCAATGGGTCGAAATGATCCTTGGATTCCTGTTTCCTCAGACGTTCAGCCCAAATGCGCCAAGGCATTCACCAAATCCATAATCCGCCCAAGACGCCTTCCGCACAGCCAGAAGGGCATGGGGACCGGAGCGAGAATGCGTGGAGTCATGTCTCAATATTGTCGGCAGAGTGGCGTCGAGCACGAGCTCAACCGGGCTGCGACTAACTTAGGCTGCGTCTCGGTTATGGAGTGACATGATCAGATTTTCTTCAGCTGCAGGCAGTGTGGCGCATTAACCGCTCAGTTATTCCCCTGATTTGACCATGACGTAGAGAGCGCCATTACATATATGGTAAGCTTCCCGTCGAAGCTGGATGACTCCTCTGGATGTCAGTGGGCTCATAGGGGCTCAGCTGGGAGAAATTGAGGTCGGGACTGCTTGGGTAAACGGCTCAGGGCTGAATCTCGTCGGTATTAAATACAGGAGAACAATCTACACCCCGTCTCGAAGTTGCTCATCAAAGTCCTCAAATTTGACACGTCAAAACAATCATGCTGCGCTCGTTAGTGTTCTTCGCCATCGGGACATTCTTGGTGGCGTCTCGTGCCGTTGACCATGAATGGCCTGAAGATGCCTTCACACAACCACTACCAGCCGAAGTCAGGGAAATCCCCAATTCACAACCCGAACTCCCCGCGTCGATCCGTTCGCTGCTTCAAACACGGCAAACCACATCCAACGACACAGACGCCGAAACTCGCAACGAGACAACCCTTCCCCTCCCTGGAATCCCATTTCCGAAACAAGACTGGCACGGCGCTCGAAGACCAGACTACACCAACCTCTACGTCAACTACACGGAGCCCGTCTACTGCATCCGGACTTGGAAACCCATCGGCTTCTACGGATTCGCGACCTGGCTAGTCTCCATCATCGTCCTCACGCAGGACCTCCTCGACAGCCTCCGCCTCGAAGGGCTCAAACTCAAAAAAATGATCTCGAGCATGGCCAGCATCCTCTTCTTCGTCATTTCCCTGGCTCGCGCGTCAAAGGCATATACATCGTGCTCCAGGAGAGTCCGGGACGAGGGCGGCTCGGCCATTGTCGATGGCCACACGTCGGACGCGTTCGGTTACCTCTTCCTCGCGTGCCCATTCATCATCGACATCGTCAACCTGGTCGTGCAGTTCAGCTACGTCATCTTCGGTGTGTGCATGTCGCACTGGATGGTGGCGTTTCTGATGCTGCTTGCCAGGGGGCTGGCTCTTCTGGCGACGCTCTTCGTGCCGGTTCTGTTCTACACGGGCTACACCAACTTCTTGTATGCCGACGACACCATGAAGGGACCGATTGCGTGCGTGGCTGTGATGTTGACTGTTGTGTCGATTGGGTTGGTTGTTTATATCACGCTCAAGTACGGCCGGTTCTTCTGGCACATTGTGTTTGGGTCTTTTGCGGTGTGCATCGTTCCTTTGATTCTTGTGCATATTTCCTTGGTTGGGATTTCTTACATTCTCGTGGGCCGTTCGATTGATGATGACTGGGGTACTACGAGTGTTTCAGGGCCGTTGGGGAAGGTTCAAGCAGTTTTGGATGGACTGGTCCCATTGGTAACAACGATAGCCTCGATTATGCTAGGTCAAGGTGGGCAATAGGTGAGAATAATAGATAATATCAGAGTGTAGTTGGTTAGTATTTTTGTAGGAGAAATCCAGTGACTTTAATAGAAAGCTTTAATTGAGCCTGGTACTTTAAATCTGATCGACTAGAGATAATAGAACCATGGCAGTGTGTTAAGTGCAAGGACAAAAGTTATGCGTCCACGGGTGTCTTACGATGAAATCAGCCTTCCTTAAGGCCGTGCTACTCGAGCACCGAGCTCAGGGCTATTTCTACAGATAAGCTCTCTACGAGAATAGAGCCAGTGCCAGCCACACTCTATCTACCGTACATACCAGATAAGAGAGACCAGCAATATTACCAAGAGTACCACATAAGCCTCTAGAAGTTTATTTCCTGGGTGAGATACAACGCGAATCATTTCAATCACGGTACCATGAATAGGTACAACTCGTCCAGGCCACCAGTTTTCAAAGGGACATGACATTCCAAAATGTCACTTAGACTTGCTACGCACGTGAAAAGTGAAGGGAAATTGGAAGATCATGCCAGATTTATTCATTGAGTAAGAGGGGGCGAGTGCGTCCACAGATTCCACCCCAGGTCAATGGACCATTGACCTCGACAACACTTCTCAGATACTAGAGCAACAGCTGTTGAATACAATTGAGTATCCTTAAAAATAAGCTTCCTGTAGAAGCTTCAACATGAAAATAGAGGGAACATAATTTGGGCTCGAGGGTCGATGGTTTCAGTTCCTTTAATACGCGCCTAAAGGCGAGAGACGTTGGGTGATGTGGTGACACAGGTGAAAACCCAAGGTCACCACAGCAGCGATGAACTGACACATATATCTACATGTAGCTGGGGAATTAAGTTTTGGCAGGTTAAGAGGGGAAAGACAATCCTGCATTGCTCAGAAGCTCATGCTATTTCCAGTCGCCGGAGTCCAAAAGCCCATTGTCGTGTCGTGAGTACCTACGCAGGTACATAGAGAAAAGTCGATATCCTGTACCAGCTTCACCTTATAGACGGCGGCATCATCCTTCTTACTCGTAATGCATAATAACATAAGGCGTTGATTATTATAGGCTTAGGGAGCTGAAGCAGAGCAAGTGAGATCTCAGGGGGTAGGATTACAACGTCTCGATGAATCTACACTGAGGACAAATAAAGAATATATTGACTAGAGTCATAATATGCATTTATATATACCTGAATATAAATAGTGACGGTTTCATGAGCCTTTGATATAAACTCTATCTCAAAAGAAATACAGGTATGACTTCGGCAGAGCAAACGGGATAAGGGGGAAACGAACATCGACATTTAGGCCCAACGGATATAACCTTCCAAGAAATTATACACTAACTGCTTCAACTAAACTTGGGTTTCGTCTTTTAGCTCTTACTTTCAACATCTCAGCGAGCATGAGCCATGCATTGCCCTAAGGCCAGTGCAGTCAGCCCATTGAGGGCGTGAGAAACAGGCCGCGAAGTAGCGTGGATGATGAATAAGGTAGATCTCAGCTTGGCATGTACATTTATCCAGGTTTGGAGAAGAACCAAGTTCAATTATTAAGCCAGTGACCTGCATCCAGTCCTCGAACAACCAGGGGCTCGTCATCTCGCGCCCTTCCTTTGACCGTAGACGGTAGCGGCGTCACGTCGCTGACTCCTGCCAGAGCGGAAATGCTCGGGTTTAGCTCGCTCTAGACCCCCTGTGTTGATTTCGCCTTGGCACTTATAACTCGACCGGCCAACAGATCATGAATGCGTCGTAGTGTTTGTTGGTGATGAGCACGGTCGCTTGATGATGTTTTGAAGCCGCCATTTACCGCTGACCAGCGGTATCGGAGTTACGGAATAGGGCATTGGGACACAGATGCATCGGCAAGGAGCAACGAGAATCCTGGAAGGGAGCACAGGTTTGTTCTTGGCTGCGACTGAGATGGAATGAAGGCCGATCTGATCTGGTGATGGGTCAGGTAAAACGAGGAAAACTCCCACCACTCCTCGTGGCATTGGGTCTGTCACGACGCAGAACCGAGTCGCCCCCCCTTTTTTGCAATTCGAGCCCCGGCATTTGAGGCTCCAATGGCAGCCACGAACCCGACAATGGAGAATTTTCCAAGCTTGACGTTCCAATCTTCCACGCATGTTCCAAAATCTCCATTCGGTAAGATTCCGTCTCTGCAAGGGGGGGCTAACCCGGCAGGCTACCTATTGCCGGTCCCTCTATTGGCCTGACGATATCCCACGATGCACCCAGCGGTCGGGCCACTTCGAAAACCCTTGATTAATTCTTACGTTATAGATGGAGCCATGAAGCCACCGCCGGCGGCTCGTGGCACGAAGGCATTCCACGCGGACCTTCTCGAGGCCCACGCCGGCGGCCCTGACGAGGACGTTTCGCAAACGTAATTCTTTGTCCTGAGCCTCCATCGCCGCTGGGTCCGCTTGCCCGTTCGGGGATGCTCCGGTGGAGAGAACAAGAACAAAGAGAAGCCCCGGGGCGGGAGCGGCGGCGCCGGTGGATCGTGGGCCGACGGCCGGCGCATTGCACCGGCTTAGTAGGGAGTTTTGTCGACGTGAGAATGGATCACGGCATCTTTCCGTTTGCGAGTCTCGTTGTTTCGTGATCAGCTTGGAGATTTGCTTTCCCCAGCACACGAACTGGTTCGCCCCCGCAAATCTAAATCCTGCTGGTTAAACTCATGAGATCCCGTCCTGGGGTAAAACGGAGGATGCGAAGAGGGCTCTTCCCCATGGAGATTTACGTAAAGATCGTAGGTGTGGGAACATGGGCACTTTGATAGCTGAATCATGAGGTGAGAGGTCCCGTCCGACTGGGCTCGATGCGGGAAGGAGAAGGATGAAGGGGTCGCCTTGTTCCCCACAGAAGACTCTGAACCGTATCTTATTCTCTGTAGATTGGGAGTCATACTCGTTAGTCTTGGTTTCCCTCGTTCGACTCTGTTTATATATATGTGCTGCGTGGCCTCCCTCCTCAAGGCTAAGAGGACGAACCCCCAACTCCCTTCTTCCAACCAGCTCAAGGTTGTTGCAGCAAACACGACCAACCTCAAAACGACGTCCAACATGGCCGCCGACCACACCATCAGTCCCGCCGAGGACGAGAAGAGGGCCGGTTCCAAACCAATGTTTGCCGACGAAAAGGCGCCGTCCATCCGAGACGAGGGCGAGACGCCGCGGCAGGCTTACGAGCAGGAGAGCTTCGCGACTCGAAACGGACTCAACCTCGAGTCCTTCAAGAAGCGGCACTATGGGCTCGGCCTGGTGGAGCTCGATCGAAAGATGAAGCCTCGCCACTTGAACATGATTGCCATTGGCGGGTCTATTGGAGCTGGATTCTATGTTGGCTCTGGAAGTGCTCTTGCCAAGGGCGTAAGTTGATGTTTTGACGTGGAATTTCATGTTTCTAACATTTGCCAGGGCCCGGGTACACTGTTTGTCGATTTTCTCATTATTAGCATCATGGTTTTCAACGTCGGTATGTCTCAACTTACCCCTGAAAGAAGGATCGACTTGCTAACTCCTCCAGTCTACGCCCTCGGCGAACTCGCCATCATGTTTCCCGTCTCCGGCGGCTTCTACACCTACTCCACACGCTTCATCGACCCCTCGTTCGGCTTCGCCATGGCCTGGAACTACGCCTTCCAGTGGGCCGTCACGCTCCCCCTGGAACTGACCGTCTGCTCCATCACCATCAGCTACTGGAACGACGAGATCTCCCCCGGCGTGTGGATCGCCATCTTCCTCTGCGCCATCATGATCCTCAACCTCTTCGGCACCCTGGGCTACGCCGAGGAGGAGTTCTGGGCCGCCTGCTTTAAGCTCACCTCGACGTGCATCTTCATCATCATCGCCCTCGTGCTCGTCAGCGGCGGCGGGCCAAAGTCGGGTCGCTATTCTGAGTACTGGGGCACAAAGTACTGGGACGGGCCTGACGTCTTCAAGAACGGCTTCAAGGGTTTCTGCTCCGTCTTCGTCACGGCTGCCTTTTCCTTTGCTGGTACTGAGCTCGTTGGTCTTGCCGCGGCCGAGTCCAAGAACCCGACCAAGTCGGTCCCCGGCGCCATCAAGCAGGTCTTTTGGCGCATTTCCATGTTCTACATTATCGGTCTCTTCTTCATTGGTCTTTTGATCGATTGCAACGATCCGTCTCTGCTCTCTGCGAGCTCCAACAGCTCCAAGGCGTCCCCTTTTGTCCTCGTCGGCAAGTATGCTGGCCTTTCCGGACTCGATCACTACATGAATGTCGTCATCCTTTCTTCTGTTTTGTCCATCGGCATCGCCTCCGTCTACGGCGGCTCTCGAACCCTCACGGCTGTGAGCCAGCAGGGCTACGGACCCAAGATTTTCACCTACATCGACAAAGCCGGCCGTCCTCTGCCTTCCGTGGGCGCCATCATCGCCTTTGGCTTCCTCGCCTTCCTCAACCTAGACGGAAGTGGCACTACCATCTTCGAGTGGCTGCAGGCCCTATCGGGTCTGGCGACGCTCTTCTCCTGGGCATCCATCTGCCTCGCACACATCCGCTTCCGATCCGCGTGGAAGCACCACGGTCACACCCTCGATGAGATCCCGTTCCAGGCCATCGGCGGCGTGTACGGCTCATGGGTTGGCCTCATCTTCATTATTCTCATCCTCATTGCCCAATTCTACACGGCCATTGTCGCTCCCCCCGGCGAGTCGGGCATGGGCACCGTCGAGGATTTCTTCAAGTCGTATCTCGGCTTCCCAATCATGCTCCTCTTCTGGGCCATTGGGTACTTGTGGAAGCGATCCGGCTGGCTGAAGCTGACTGATATTGATATTGATACGGGGCGACGAGAGCACGACTGGGATGCAATTCGGGCCGACCGCGAGTTGATTGCTTCGTATCCGTTCTGGAAGCGCATGATTTATTTCTTGTTTTAGACGTCTTGAACGACTCTTGTTGCTAGCGATATTATACAGGTGCAATCGATCGTCTGTATTTGCATATGCATTGAACACCTTGTGTTGACATATTAAGATACCCTGCTCGCGAACTGAATATCAGAAGACACCAGACACCTACATGTAGACAGCCATAAGTGCCATCTCTGAATACAATTACTTCGGTCTTATAGCCCACCCAATACCCCTTCAACTCACTTGGCCTCGTTCTTCTGACCATACTCCTCATCCGTCACCTCTTCATGCCAAGTCGTCTTCCCCAAGCCAATAACCAGATGGGTCAACAGACTCCCATCATCAGCCCCGTGCCAATGCGTCGTTCCCGGGGCCGCCCAAATCACATCTCCGGCTTCGATCCGTCGCGGACGCTCTCCCTTGTCGCAAATCCAGCCCGAGCCGTGGAGGACCTTGAGCATCTGTCCGTCTTCGTGCGTGTGCCAATGAGTCCTCGCGCAGGGCGTAAAGGTGACATTCGCGATGGTGGTCTTTGTCTCGGCGTGGATGAGGTCGAGATAGACTTGGCCTGTGAAGGTCTTGTCGACTGTTATTGTTCTTTGAGAGCTTTGGGATGCTCGAAAGACGGTTGATGGCATGATGAGTGATGGATTCGCGTGGTGTTGAACGGTTTGAGTAGGAGATTGGCCTTGGAGGTGATGGTTGGTTGAGACAGGAGTTGGGAAAGAAGCAACTTGACAATGAAGAAATTTTCTCGCAATATCTTGACATTTTGTGCGGTATTGCACCTGCCTAGATATACTCCTTCCTCAGCTCCTCCCTCATAGCATGTCATGTCGGGGCTAATGCAACTTGCTGACAGATCGGGGAGTATGAGTTACCTGTGGTTGAGACCCACGGCGAACCGGTATCCCATCCAAATCGAGTATTTTGATCCTTTAAAGCCAGTTCGGGGAAATTTCAGGCTGTGATAGGACACGGAGGACTTATACGGACGTAGCTGTGGGATAGATGTTGCGTCATCATGCAAGGTGCCGACGAATGGTCAACTGAAAGAGCCAGGAGCAGTCGACAGCAGCACAGCGGGAACTCAGAAAATAAATTTTGCATTCACTTAGTAATTAAAAGCACCATTAATCATTCCCCGGCTATCAGTTGAGCCCATTTCTTCTCTTTGCAATTCACGGAAGGACTAAAACCTGGCTCTCTGCTGTTGGTATAGGGTAAACTGCTTTCCCGGGTTATTATTGACCCGAGTCTAACACTAACTGAGTCGAGGTTTGCCGCAGCTTCATGCGAATTTCCATTCGAGGAAAGTGTCAACCATGGACGGCAGTAATGATGCTCATTTGTATTGGTTCAAATTCGGATGATACTGCGAGAAGAGCAATTTCTAGGCCCGAGCCCAAGGCAGAAACGTCGACGGTATCACGAGTCACTGACGAAATGGAAAGAAATGAGACATTCCGAAGTTCCAGTTCATTAAAGCGGCACTCGATAAGTATCATTCGGGTTTAACTCCGCACGGGCCCCAACCAATAACCGAAGAGATAAGCCAGGATTTATAAGGAGAACTGGGGAAGCCTCCAAGTGCGAGATGGCGACTCGCAACTTCATCTCCAAGCTTCAACTACCGGATCTCGGATCTCCGGGCCGGAACCATCAACGTTCATGACCGTCTCGTCGGACCATGACTGCCGATCACGGAGATGTCGCGACGCCGCAGTCTTCGGCTGCCGCGTCAACGAAACGCGGGGCGCATCCGTCAACCGACAACCGGAGGTCTAAGCGGGCGAAATATGCCCCCGTTGCTTGGTATTGATCGTCTGAAGCCATGAGGCGTGCAATCGCTGACTGGTCGTAGCAACGAGTGCAAGAAGAAGAAGTTGAAGTGCATCAGAGACGACAACGACGAGGCCTGTAGGAGATGCATCGCGAGTGACAACTTGTGCATCTTCACCGTGAACCAGCAACAGAATGGCGTCAAGGAGACGCCGCGCCCGCGTCACGTCTCTGTAGAGAGATACGAGACTGCCAGGCCTGAGGAAAGCGGGTGGAGGGACGAAGTCGCCCAACTCCGAGAGCAGGTTGCGTCTCTGACGGCCTCTCTCCGCGAGATCAACAATAGGACGGCGCATATGACGGGACGCTCCCCGGCAGTCAACTCCCAACAGAATCCCAGTCCCGTCTACACGACCGAGGCGACATACCATCCGCCCGAGCCGAGACAGCCTCAGTTTATCGGACCGACGAGGTCGACGTTCAGCTTGCGCATCGCCGAAACCTCTCTGACGCGCATGGGCATTCAGACCGGAGACGCGCCTGGGAGCAGATCTGCCTCGCCCGTCGGGATGCAGGATCCTTCTCCCGCAGAGATCCAGAACCTTCCGGCAGACATGCAGCAGGAGACGGACTGCCTGCTGAGCTTTGAGCTCGACGAGCTGCTGAGGCTGCTGGATGTGTACGAGGAGGAGATTGAGTCGGTGTATCCGTTTACCAACATCAAGGAGTTCTCTGTGCAGCTTCCTCTCATTATCGACTATGTGAGGAATATCGAGACGCCCCGTGCCGATGACCCGAGCAGAGAAGCCCAGATTGAGTTGAAAGACGTGCAAATCGTCAAGCTCGCCATTGCCACGGCAATCATCATCGAGGCGAGGGGCTCGAACAGTCTGAGCAAGAAGCTCGTGGACTCTGTCGAATCAGTTGTCTGTCGCGTGTCTGGCGAAGCAAAGATTGATCTCAAGGAGGTGCAAATAATGACGATGCTGGTGAGTCTTTGACGTTGAAGCGCCTGGCCCGAGACTCCATGCTGACCCGAGATAGAGCATTTTCTGGTTCCACGCTGGCGAAGAGCTCCTCGCTTGGCGGGCCATTGGCATTTCTGGCCGAGAGGTCCTGGAGATTGGGCTTCACCGGCGCGCCATTCTCCTGGAAAACTTTCCCGGGGCCAAGGAGAGGGACATGGCTGTGCGGACATTTTGGTGTGTTTACGCCCTTGATAGGCGTTGGAGTTTTGGCACGAGTCTCTCCTTTGCCCTCATCGACAAGGACATTGACCCGGAATTACCAGAGCCAGTATGTTTTCCTTCAAGTATAGTGATCTCAGCTAACGGTTTCGCAACAGGGAGATGAATACTCCTATCTTCGATGCATGGTCTCGTATGGGAGACTATGCTCCAAGGTCTGGGAAGCCCTGCCACCATTTGAGCTGCCGTCTCAATTCATTCCCAAGGACACTGTCGCGTTTCTGGATTTCCAGACTCACAACTGGCTCAACTCGATTCCATCCGAGCTGCAACTGAGGCACCCTCGTCTTGGCCTGGCCCCGCGAAACCAGCCTCGTGTTTTGCACCGACTGCGAGTCTTGTTGTATCTGAGAGGCAACCACATGCGAACCTTGGTCCACCGCCATCACCTTCTAAGTACGTCGAGCATCAAGGCAGATATGCAAGGTGCGCGCCTGGTTCTCGACATTGCACAAGACACAATCGAAGTCCTGGTTCACTTGAACGAAACGAGCGACATCTACGCCCGACAGCAAAACGCCTTCAACTACTTTCTCCTCAGCGCGCTCGCTGCTATTCTTCTAGGAGTCTGTCACGCCCCAGATGTCTTTGCCGAGCCTTGTCGCGAGAGTTTCCTGAAAGCAGTCCAGCTAGTGAAGAGCTTCTCGCGCGAAGGGCACGCCAGCCGACGGCTCTGGAAGACGATCCGCGGTCTCCTGCCCGGGTTCCGCGTGTTTGGCCTGCAGAGCGATACGGAAAAGGCAGACGCGGAAGCCAACTTGCAAATGACGCGGGGCGAAGATGCTGGAAGGAAGGGAGCCGAGGATGTTCACACTGCAACGAGGCTCGACGAAGTCTGGGATACACATCCGCCGTTCGATACTACCGTGCCGGATATGCTCAAGATGGGGGGCGATCTCATGAGCATTTTTGACGCGTTTGGGCAGAATCACGGGGCGCATCCCGTGTCGGCTGGGCCGTCGATGCCGTTTTCGGGGATGGATGAGCAGGGCATGTCGCTGGGGAGTCCTGGGGAGATTGCTCGTCGTTTTCAAGGGTTGATTTAGGGGGGTGTCTGGATTAGGAAGCGGAATATCTTGTATAACCTGTACAGTGTGTGCCTACCAATATGAAGTATCTGCATTCGCTTTTGAAGTTGTGGCTGGTTGTACATGTAGGAAACTGGAACTGTCGCACTTTTAAGTTTCTCAGAGGCACTCTGAACTTGAATTTGAAATCTTGTCTATTCCACTATTCACTATATCCGCCGCATGCGACCTCACACCCTCCTCTAGCAGCTGCTACTCTCATCCAAATCAGGAGACCGAGACACGGGAATTCCGGGAACAACGCTGACATTCACAATGGGCACCTCAAACTTGTGCTTGGCCGAGACGTAGTAGTACGCGACTCCAAACAACATCCACCCGGCACACACAACAATCGAATAGTTCATGTTCTGCGGTGTGACAGGCATGACCGACGGGAAAGTGCTGAAGATGATGACCACAACGATCCAAACCAGACTGACGATATTAAGAACAGGCCCGGCGACCGGTCCAAGCTTAAAGGGGCCGTAGTCTGAGGGGGAAAGCGTCTTGCGGCCGTACACGAGCATGTAGATGATGGGCAGCATATAGCTCGCATACATGCCAATAATGGCCATGGACAGAATGGCGTTAAAGGCAGTCGTGTTGCCCAGATAGATGAAGCCCAGCAACATCTGCAGCACCGTGATGAGCACGACGGCTCGTACGGGGATCTGCTGGCTCTTGTTGACCTTGCTTAAGTATCCATCAAACGGCATGGCGCGGTCTCGAGCAAACGCCCACAGCGTCCTCGACGTCGAAGTCACGCCTGCGACGGTCGCTGCGGTAGCCGTGCCGATGATGATAATGGACATCATGGTCGCGCCGGTGTTACTCTTGGTCACGTCGGAGAAGATCTGCATAAACGGGAATCCCGTCTTTGTCTCGAGGAGGGCGGCGAGGGAACTCGTCGAGAAGAGCAGCATGATGCCGTACACGAGGCCCATGAGTCCGTTTGCGGCGACGCTGCCGACCATGGCAATAGGGACGTTTCGGCTGGCGTTGGGCATCTCTTCTGCCAAGTGACAGGCTGCGTCGTAGCTGTATCGAGGGTTAGAAGGTGTATTTTGGTCTTGTTGGAGGGGGGGTTTTACCCGAGGAAGGGGTATACGGCGCTGAGGAGCCCGACGAGCCAGGAGACGCCGTCGCTCTCCCAGCCGCTCGAGTTGACGAACTCGGTGAAGACGAATGAGGCTGTGTTCTTGGGGGCCATGACGCCTAGGACGATGAGGATGCCGACGAAGCCGCCAACGTGAAGGAGGCCTTACAAGGGTCAGCAAGTACATGATTATATGTAAAGTCTCTTGCTTCGAACCTGAAATAAGATTGGCCGTCGGAAGGAGCTTGGATCCCCAGATGTTAATAGCCATGGCGTAGACCAAGATGGCCCAGTAGAACAGCATGCCCTGCCACCTGGTCGGACCGTAACCGTCGTCGTTGAGCACGATGAGGGCTTGGGTTTGCAGGCCGGCGGCGAAGGCGGCCGAAGCCGTGAGGACGATTTGGCCGCCGACGGAGATCCAGCCGGTGATGAAGGAAGCTGTTGACCGGGAAGAGGAGGGGCACAAGGCGGCGACCCAGTGGTATTGGCCTGAAGACTTATTAGATGCATGACAGGTTGAAAGGACCAGAGCTGGAGTGTACCTCCTGCTGTTGGGTAGATGGAAGCAATCTCTCCCAGAGACGAGGCGATGCAGACGGTGCATATAACAGACAGGAGACTTTCCCACGTCAGTCTCGGTTACCCATACTTTTTGTCTCAAACATACAGGTTATAAAACAGACATGGCGCGCCGCCACTCGCCAAAGCAGTAGCAACAACCGTCGACAAGGCCTCCCAAGTGCCCATCAAGCACACACACAGCGCCCCCAGCGTCAGCAGCGAGAACTGTCGACTCAGTTCCTGCGTGTGTCCGAGTTGAGCCAGACGCGCATCGTCGGCGTCGACGGAGACTGCATCGAAGGCGACGTTTGTCGTCAGCGTCTCGCCCTTTTTGGTGTCGGTGGCCATTGTTCGATTCAGAGGGAGAGAGGTGACTCGGTGACTCGTGAGGAACTGTTTCTTGGAATGCAAGCCTCGAACTGGGCGGAATAGATTAAATCTATATATGCTTAATTTATCGAGTTACGTTTGCCCAGATCCATGCATCGTGCTATCTATTCGCGACCTGTGTTGGGCTACACGTACGTCTCCCGTTGCACCAGAATGTCTCGGAGCCGTCTAACAAAAAGACGGCCGAGGAACCTTATCTCGAACCAACGGTCCAATCACCCTCGAAAACGAGCCCTGCGTGCATGGCGAGCTGTGTACACCAGCCTTATCATTGCGCCCTCTCTAGGGATAGTGCAGATAAGCTGCAGGTCTGCAGAGTGCCCTGCCCCGGGCCGTTCCGGGATTCCGATCCCATTAAGCAGGAGGGCGGGCATATATGGGTGTTCCGATTTCGTTGCGGTTCCGGGGCAGGGACAGGCTGGAGACGCGAGTCACGGTTGTGCGTGAGGTGATGGGTTCGAAGTTGGACCTGGATGTTTTGTCTGGGAATCGGGGGGGGGG
>JAMQMW010000689.1:76096-94701 GCA_024115155.1 Thelonectria blattea
CAGGCGGGTGGTATGTTGATGCTGGTTGTGGCAACTTGTTGGTCGACGACTGACTGACTCGGCTTACATGGACGCGTTTGCCCACGTCAGACCTCAAATAGGTATCTCCCGATGGGGACCAAGGAGGCGAATTGGCAGCTAGATTGGTGACACTTGTCACGATAGCGCAGAAGTGTCCGTATGCTAAAACACAATGTTCCGAAACGGTTTCTCGATCTCACGCAGAATGCAATCGCATGCAATCGCGATGGCATCCAATTTGTGCACTCGCCTAGGCCGAAAAAGACCAAAAAGCGCGACATCTGAAAGAATTCAGGGGGCGGTCCACAAATGGGACGCAGATCATCTGGGGAGCAGGGGGTGAGCTTTGCAAACGATACCCCGAGATTTGGGAGATGCTGGGGCCTCACCTGGATGGCCGTCTGGTGATACCTTGACGGTAGATATGATGATCTAGCATACGACGGACCAGCAGCTGAGTGATCATTGAGCGGCTGTTGCGGTGGTGGCAAGAGGAAACTGGGAAAGGGGGAGGGAAATCCGGGGTACGGCGGCAGGGTGACAAATGCTGGGCGGCCGCATTAATTTAAGTCATTCGAGAGGGACGTGGCTGAAACTATATTTGCAGTCTTGGACCAACAGAGTGGATTCATGGGATGTGATCCTGCGAGGGTTGGACCTCGGGAGATGGTTACGTGCTGTGGCATACGGTACGGTAGCTATGTGATGTGACGAGGAGTGTGAGAAGAGTGAGTTCAGGAGTTCTTCCGGCAGTTTTTCCTTTTGGACTCCCGGAACTGTCTACGGGAAAAATGCTAGACATCGGAACCAAGAGTCGGAAATTCGGAACACTTCACTCATGCACATCACAGACCGACCTACCCCAAACTCCCCGACGTGGACCGAGATAAGGAAACCGATTGGGTTAAGATGATGAGAATTTGCGGGGACGCAGGTGGACATCGGAATTGGGACCACACAGCTCGGCAATGCTTAGGGAAGTTCGTGGTCAAATCCGCCGAGATGAATGTGTCACTGCGGAATGGGTGAAGGTGAGATGGTCGTGTCATATCCGGGTTCCGGGCGTGAGACAAGTACAATTGACTTGTGGTATTCGTATATAGCGCGGGGGAGAATGAAATGACGCCCTTGTATTGTTTGTGAGGTGGTCTCATAGCTTGACTGAGCCTATCGTGAGATCGTTACCATCCCCCACCATAGCTACAAAGCATACCCCCTGTTTCCGTTGCCCCAATGGCTTCAATCACACTCACCGGCGCCGAGGGCCGTCAAATCACCGGTACGTCCTTTCTCACTTATCCGTCTCAGATCATTCGCTGACCGCCTCAGTCCCAACCGGCCTCTTCATCAACAACGCCTTCACCCCCGCCACAAACAACTCAACCCTCCCCCTCGAGAACCCCTCCACCGGCGCCCCCCTCGCCACCATCTCCGCCGCCCAAAAAGAAGATGTCGACCTTGCCGTCTCGTCCGCCAAAAAGGCCTACAAGGCCTGGAAGACCGAGTCGCCCGAGACGCGCCGCCGCCTGATCAACAAGCTGGCCGACCTGGTCGAGCGCGACGCAAAGGACCTGGCGTCGCTCGAGGCCATCGACGGAGGCATCCTGTACCGCGACTCGATGGGACTTCACGTGCCGCAGGCGGTCGACACGCTGCGGTACTTTGCCGGTTGGGCGGACAAGGTGGACGGTGTGTCCATGACGATTCCGCAGGGCTTTGCGTACACGCGCCGGGAGCCCATTGGCGTGTGTGCTGCTGTTGTGCCGTGGAATGCACCGTTGTGAGTCCATCATGTACATCCCCTGGACTATTCACTCACACATCTACCAAGGATGATCACAATCTGGAAACTCGCCCCCGCCATCGCAGCAGGCAACGCCCTCGTCATCAAATCCCCCGAAATGTGTCCCCTCTACGCCCAAAAACTCGGCCAACTCGTCTCCGAAGCCGGCTTCCCCCCGGGCGTCATCAACATCCTCTGCGGCATCGGCTCCGTGGCCGGCCAAGCCCTCGCCGAACACGACCACGTCAAGAAGCTCTCCTTCACCGGCAGTCCCGGCGTCGGCCGCTCCATCCTCGCCACGTCGGCGCGCACAAACCTCAAGCAGGTGACGCTCGAGCTCGGCGGCAAGGGGCCCTCGATCGTGTTCGCCGACGCGGACTGGGAGAATGCCTTGTTGTGGACGACGCTGGGGATTACCGTGAATAACGGACAGATCTGCGCCGCGGGAAGCCGGATCTACGTGCAGGACACCATTTACGAAAAGTTCGTCGAGGAGTTCAGCAAGCGCAGTCGAGATGCCGTCCACGGCGACCCTCTGCTCTCGGGGACGACAAAGGGCCCCGTCATGAACACGACACAACTCGAAAAGATGGTATCCTACGTCGACAAGGGCAAACAGAGCGGCGCCCGACTCCTCCACGGCGGCGAGAAACTCGGCACCTCGGGCCACTACTTTGCCAACACGGCCTTTGCCGACGTGGCCCAGGACGCGGCCATTATGCAAGAGGAAATCTTTGGTCCCTTTGCTGCCATCGCGCCGTTTTCCACCGAAGAAGAAGCCATTGCCAAGGCAAACGACACGTCGTACGGGCTCAGCGCGGCCGTCTTCACAAACGACGTGAACAAGGCGTTTCGCGTGACCGAGGGCGTCGAGTCGGGCCAGATCACGGTCAACACGTGGGGGACGGTGAATGCCAACACGCCGTTTGGAGGGGTCAAGGAGAGCGGGTTTGGGAGGGATAATGGCAAGGAGGCGCTGGATGAGTGGACGACGGTGAAGACGGTCAAGTTGAACATTTTGGCGAGCAAGTTGTAGGTATCTTGACTCCAACACAAGGAAACTCATCTTATACGATCGTCACAATCCTCTCTTTCCCAATGAGACCAGGATACTCTTTCTCAAACCACGAGTCTCTCTCCCTCCGAGTAGAAAAGGAGACCGTGAACAAGCCAACCCGCTCAAACTCTTCAAGAAAGGGGCTTCCCTTGTCAATCTTCCTCAAAACAAAGTAAAAGTCTGTGACGGCCCCGTCCAAAACATACGAATCAAACGCATGCATGAGAAAGACGGCCGCAAGCTTGCACACCGGAAGACGACCCGTACTCAAGTCATCCGCATCAAAAAACTCAAAGTCATCCTCTTCGTACTTGAAATCCGGGTGCGTCTGCACTCTGGCGCCGCTCCCGAGCCTCAAGCCGGCCACCTTGAACTTGCACCGCTCGTCGCCCGCCTTGCTCCTCCAACAGTCCCATTCCACCGCGTAGTTGAACGACCGTCCGCTCTTGAGGCACAACCGGCATATTCGTCGCAGGTAGGCCCGAACGAGGGAGCTCCTGATCCGGATGAAGGCGCCGCGTTTCAGGGCTCCCATGGCGCTGGCTTCTCGGACCGGGGAGCAGTGGACTTTCACGATGCGGTCTTGGAACGACTGGGCTTCTTCTGAACTCTTGGCGTAGGCGTAGTCCAGCCCGGATACGGTGTCGACGCTCGCCCATGACCAGCTGGGAGCTCTCCAGACGGCCGGACGCGGATGCTCGATAGGGCGCTTGACGAGCCAGATCAAGCTCCAAGCGAGGCCGCGTCGCCAAATCCCCGCGCAGTACTGATCACCCGTTAGGCGTCCAATGTCTCTCGCGCATCCAGACAGCGCGGGGAGCTTGTCGGTCGGCTTTGTGAGCTGGAGCCTCGAGTACTGCGTCACAATCATCTGCCAGTGCCGCAGCGCCACATCATGGTGCGTGGCCCGTCTGGCGTGGTCGTTGTGACTCTTCTCGATCTCGGCGTATTGGCCCTTCTGGGCCATGCCGCGAACGCTGTCCGTGCCGGGGGCCGAGTGCGGAGTCATGAGGGAGCGTCCGCATTCGCAGCGAAGCTCGCCCTGTCGGCATTCGAATTGGAGTTCTCGGTGGTTGCAGAGAAGGATACGCCTGGAGAGCATGCGTTCTTGGTAGACCCAAGACCTCGTGAATAGGGGGTACGCCTTCTGGAAGCTCGTCGCATCGTTGATGATGCCAATGTCCCCGCAGTCGCGTATCGCGATGAGCGTGTCGAGGCCCTCTGCTTCCAGACGGAGACACAAGTCGGGTGGCGTCTTCTCGGGCGAGAAGCACCCGCCGCGAAAGTCGGACGGCGACACGGCGGCAATGGTGATGAAGCCGTTTCGGTAAACGTCGGCCATCTTGCCAGCCTCGACCTCCCAGTCTGCAGCGGAGTCTTGGATGATGCAGAGCGAGTCGATCCAGATGTACCGTAGTCCCAATCTGCGGGCTATGGTCCCGGCATCTCGAAACGTCTTGGGCAGCGAAGCCCACAAGATGAACTTCAAGTTGTCCCTCTCGGTGCTCTTGGTTGTCAGAACGGGCATCGGGTCCTTGCCCCAGCAGTGAGACAGGCACGCGTAGGTTCCCGTCATTCCCTCAGGTTCAACGAGCCGAACACCGGGACCGTTGGGACTGGCCAGCGGTTCGAGATCCACGAGTCTTTTTGGGAGAGGCACGTTGTGACCGCTACCGCATTGTAGATGAGAACTCTCACACTCTTGGATCCATTGGGATAATCGGTTGAACGACTTGGTTGACGATGTGTCGCCGGATAGGACATTGCCTCGTCGCATGCCATGGATCGTTCGTTCAGCGCCTGTCGTCTCGAGTCAGCGTCGAGCAACTCGAGGCTCGGAGGTGTACTGACCAAAGGGGTTGAAGAACTGAAAGTAGTACACACGACCGTTTTAGTCCTCCACCTTGAGGGTGAAGCTGAACAATATCCACTCAAACACCACAGCATCACGGACAAGGTCTGCGCGATGATCAAGCAGGCAGTCTATGAGCGTCTTGAGCATTCGACAGCTCCCGCAGCCGTTTTCCGACGACAACTCCAGGTCCTCGGCCGTGAAGCGGTCTCTCGGTTCATGTTTAAGCTACATGAGCATCTTCGCAGCCATGCTGCTTGACCGCTGCGGCTGGCGTTGTTGCATCATGAAAGCCAACCTTTCGCGCCCCATTTCCAAGATTTCATCGCGCCTCAAAATCTCGGCAGGGTCAGTGGCCATTTTGGAGTGTTGGCTGACTTGTTTTGCGTGCGATATTTGGCAGTCGAGGAGGCAGCCTGTGGTTCCGAAGAGGGCAAATACGTCGATCCGGTTTGCGGAGCTTGGATCTGAGGCTTGGAGGGAGTCGACAGAGTCCAGGGGGAGGATGGAGGCTTTCATGGTGACTTATCCGTGGTCGTTGCTCGGTGGTCTCTTGAGAAAAAAGGTCAACGTCGGACGTCTCATTCTCAGCCTCGAACGAAATGTGCCTTTCTGCCTGAGTTACGGCTGGTAGCACGTTACCTAAGCATGGTGCGCCGAAGTGCAGAAAGTGCGACGAGAAGGCATAAAAAAGCAAACGCAAGACAGTCAAAATTGAGGCTTGACAGAAACAAGTTTTCTGTGGCCATATAGCCCGGTTATTTAGACGCCCAAGGTTCCTTCCCTCACATCCTCAGGCTTCAGGACATCCGCAGGCATTTCAAGAGTCGTTAGGAAGGAAGGGCTCGGGAATTGGGACCAGATAATGGCAGGAGCCTCAACTCAGATGGCCTGGACAGGCAGTAAGAATGACATAATTTACCTTAATAAAAGTTAGATGGTATCTCGGTTCTGATGCATTTCGCCATTTTCTGGACTTTGAGGTATTTTAATTTGGTAAGGTAGGAGGTAAGCTCAATTCATCTTACCGGCAAGACGAGCGTTCATGATTTCGTGTCCCAGTTCTAAGAATCCCTTTTCACCAAATAATAGTCTCGTAGTTTATCTCATGTCTTCATTCTCTCATTACTCTAACGTTCATATCGATACGACACGGCCGGGAGCTCGACCGGATCCGGCGCAAACTGCACGCTGGACAGCTCGTGGATCTGCTCAACCGCGGGCGCAGCATAATGAGCACGCCCCGCGTGGTCTACTTTGCGAACGTGGTCTATGGACGATCCGTCCAGCTCCCACATGGTTTCGTGTTGGCTGGGCGGCATCGAGCCTTGGGCTGGCGGCCACTGTGCGTGCTGCTGCATGTTTTGCGCGGCCATGTGTTGGGGCGGGTATGCTTGTGGGGGGAGGGAGGAGAAGGAGGACATTGAGGATATGGAGGTTGATGTATCGTGGCGTTGTACTGGTGGTTGCATTGGGGTTTGCATTGGTGGTTGCATTGGGGTGTGCATTGGTGGTTGCATAGATTGCATCCGCGATTGTGTCTGCGGCTGCGGCGGCGGTGGCATCGCCGGCGGAACGGTCGTGTTCAACGGAGACTGACCGTAAATCATGCCCGGAGGAATCGTGCTCAACAGCGGCACATTCCCGGGAGTGCTCCCGCGAGGACCCGGAGCACCACCGGCAGAAAGGTTCCAAGACGAGTGCGGTCTCGACCCCGAGCGATGGAGCATGCCGTAACTAGACATGGGAGACGGAGAAGCCACCGACGACATGAACTCGGAGCGTAGAGTCTGCACCGACGCCATGGGCTGGAGCTGGCCTGGCACGCTCGAGTCTTGAGACCACGTGGTTTGCGGCTTGAGCAGCGGCGACACCCCGCCGTTGACGCGAGTGTCCATGTTGGACTGCATCTCCCGTTCTCTCGTGTTGTTGGGGTCGACGGGCTGCACGTTGGCGAGGTTGTGTTCCCAGTTGGCCCAGCCTTTGCTCTGAGGTCTGCTCTGGGGAGGCGTTGGCGTGGACGAGGTTGGTACGGAGTGTCTATGCATGGAGGCACTCGATGCTCCAAAACCCTGCCACGTGCTGGCGTTGCCTTGACCGGTGTCATGTAACCCCAGTCCTTGCGGCTGCGAGGTACGTCTCGACTCTGCCGACTGCGTTGGAGGAGGTGCTCCCCAGCTACTGTGCATGTTCTGCTGATTAAACGGTTGATCGGCAGCGCTCCTCGCCGGCTCCGGCCTCGACGAAGAAGCCCCCGTCGAAACCCCCGTGAAATCCGACTGCGGCCGGGGCGGCTGAGCGGGAGGCGTGCCGCCAAACATGAGGCTCAACCCGGCCGTGTCGTGCGAGTTGAAGACGACGCCGGTGGGTTTCGCGACGGGTTTCCTCTCCACGGGTCGCGAGGGCGGCATCGGAGCGATGCTCGACTGGCTAAACGAGGGGAAAGTCGAAGAAGACGGGAACGCAGTGGTGGGAGCGGGAGTGGGAGCAGGGACTCCTCCGGGAACGGGTTGCGCCGTGTAGGCCGGAGGAGGCTGGACGAAAGACTCCCCGCGCGGCGTCATGAGAGCGGGGGGATTCATCGGTACTGACGGAGTAGTAGTACCGGCCGGGATGTTTGTTGCGCCGGCTTTTGCACGAGCAGCAAGTCAGTCAAAAGAGTCGGAAGAAGGCTCCAACCGCGGGGATCAAATGCTTCATACCAGACGGCCCGCCGAACAAATCGCCCAGCAGCGCGACATTGTCAAACACCTTCGCCTCCTCGGGCTTCAGCGACGACTTCCCATCTCCGGGCACCACGGGCGTGAGCAGGGCAATCTGCCTTAAGAAGTTGAGTTCCGCGAGCACGGTAGCATGATGTCTGCTTATCACGGCCTCTTGGGCGCGAATCTCCTTCTCGTCGAAGAAGATCCACTCGACGCGCTGGCGGAACGGAACGCGGCCCTTGTTGGCTTCCGGACGACACTTTTCGACAATGGCGCAGCACTCCTGGAGGCCCGTTGTCGCGGCGCCGATGATGCTGTTGACGCGGTCGAGCACCACGGGACGTTTCTCGAGGAGGGAGAGGTACGTCTGGCGGAGCTCGATGAGGTGCTGCACGTCGGCGTAGCAGGTGCGGACGAGCTCGAGGGAGTGGCGGACGCTGGAGGGGACTTGGGCGATGTCGATGCCGAAGAGGACGATGTAGTATGTTGCCCGGAGGGCATTGAAGGGGTCCATGGGAGGGTTTCGTTAGTATGCGCTTTGGTGAGCGCTTCACGGGGGACTACCGGGTGAGACGGATCGGTGAGAGCTGCACGAGGGACTACCGGTGCGATGGGGTCGGTGAGAGCTGCACAAGGGACTCCCGGGTGAGACGGGGCCTGTTGGGAGCGGCGAGCCGAACGGTGGCGGCGATCAAAAGTTGCAGTGGCAAGTTAACTGGTTCGAGATTGATGAATGGAAGAGCGGGGGGGATAACCGCGCAAAAGCCAGGCAAGGGAAGTCTGCCCTGCAGGACTCGCAGCAAGGGAGAACAGGACTAGCTGGATAGGTCAAGTGAGACTGCAAATGCTGCGAAGGCTGCAAAGGGCTGCGAAGGCTCTGCGCTCACTGCATGCAGGATGCGGCTGAGAGGTTGGTGATGAGCCAGAACACTTCCAGGCTGCTCCAGGCAGTTAGTTGGCAGAGCACCTTTTCTCGAACACGAGCACAAGCAGTGAGGAGTCGAGCACAGTCGATATGATTCGAGACTGTGCAAAAACCCGCTTGCCTCGTCGAGGAAATAAAGTCTGCCGATCTGCCGGATTTCCCAGAAGCGCCTTACAGCCCTAGCCAGTCCACCAGTCCACCAGTTTACCCTGCCCTGCGCTTCAAAGGCCCGCGGAAAAAAGGGCCAGACAGAGAACTCCAGTCACCTCGCACTGGTGACCTGTTTTAAACTGCCGTATCCACGGAATGTCACTGAGAGCCTGAAGGCCCCGTCGAGCTGCGGGGGACACAAAGTGGCTTTGGCTTCGGCCGGTCTTGGCAGCACCGCTATCGAAATGCGGTGGCGTTTTCTCAAGAGCGTCCTCATAGGTTGGGCTGATGTGCCGTTTGCTTTTGCGTGACCGGCTCTAGGCGGTGTTTGGAATGGGACGGAATGTTACCTGCAGAGCTGAAATTTGGTTCAATGTTGAATTCTTGGCTGCATGGGATGCTTTGCCAGAATTGAGAAGAGCTGAGAGAGTGGTTATTTTTGGCGGCTGAAGGATGAGGTTGGAGAGATGGATCGAATGGGTGAGGTGGTCACGCAGGTAGGTGTCTGGAGACTGGTGTCACAAAGGAGGCATCCAGTTCTCGTGAGACACACTCCGTAGCACGAACAATGACGAATTAACTAAGTAAGGTAGATTAGTCGAATACAACTCTTCACACCACCAACCCCCCAACCCATCCAGCCTCGAACCCCCAACTAAGAAAGCTGAACAACATCCGGAGCAACCACCACCGGCGGCGACCCATACGGCGACCCGTCCCGGTGCGTCAGCTTCCGGAGCCCCGCGCGGAGCACCAGCTCGCGACCCCCCCTCGTCTTCCCGTCGTGCACGAAACCCCAGTCGGACGGCTGCGAGAGCAGCACGTAGCCAAACTTTGCGAAGTCGAACAGCACGGCCTGAAGGTTCTCCATCTGCCCGTCCAGCTGCGACGGCTCGATGAAGTGGCCCAGGGCGGCGGCGTTGAGGGCCGAGGCGAGGCCCTGGATCTGCGCGAGGGAGGTGGCTTCCGTGGGAGCGAGGGGGAGGCGTTCGTCGCGGGAGGGGTGGAGGAGGTAGGCGGAGAGGGCGCGCCATTTGGAGAGGGCGAGGGAGTTGTTTCCTGGTGTGAATTAGCAACGGCACTTGAGTGTAGGATGGTGAGAGTGCTTACCGGCTTGGGGACCAGAGTGACCGTTAGACGAAGGCATGGACTGCAGGAACGCGGCAACAGGAGCAGGGAGAAGCGAGAGGGGGCTCTTGGCGTGTACATCGATGCTGGCAATACCAACAGCCGCGATAATGTGTCGAATGGCCAGAGCTCGACTGCGTTGATCGACGGCCAAGCTCGCCACCGCACTCGCCGACTCGGGCGCCAGTCCCAGACTCAGCAACGACTGCGCGAGACCCGCCGGGTTGACCTTCACGGGGTGCAAGTGGTAGTTGTTATCGACGTGCAAGTTGACCAGATCGCCGAGACCGCGGAGTTCCTGGGCGATTGTCTTGTCGGGCGTGGCATCGAGGAGGAAGTGGTCGAGCTTGACTTCGCTGGCGTCGCTGCCCGCCGTCGTCGACTTTTCGGCCACGACGACGGGGGACACGACTTCGTGAGACGACGGATGGTGAGAGTTTCGCTTCTTGCTGGTGTTGCCGCGACGGCGGAAGAAGAGAAAGGCTGCGAGAGCCCCGATGAGGAGTCCGCCGATCAAGCAGCCGATGGCAGCTCCAGCCACGGCACCTGTAGAGACGCCGTCCGACTTGGGCTTGGGAGCGTCGGTGCTGGTGACGGATGCTTGAGTGTCGACGGCTGTCTGGGTGGCAGGCTTATCGGTGACGGAGGGCGCTGCCGACGCGGAGGCTTCATCGACCGTCGCAGAAGCAGACGACTGCTCTGCGTTGGTCGCCGTAGGAAGTGCCGACACGGTGACGAGCCCGGCGGTGCCCACGTAGGCGAAACTCGTCTGGTCGCCCTTGATAATAGTCGTGACGACCAAGGCACCCAACACCTCATTCTCCGTCGCGGCGACGATCTTTGTTACTGGGACTCCGTCCTCGGCGGTGATCCATTTGGTACGAGTGCCCAACTTATCGATCGTCGTGGTAGCTGTGACGGCTACAGTGCCGTCTTGCACCGTCACCTCTCCCGATTTCTCGGCACGCTTCATGCTGGAGAGGAACTGTTGTGATCGATGTGAGCGCTGTGAAAGTTGCGAGGCACGGAAGAAGGAGGAGGGAGCGCCGAGAAAGGCTTTCAAAGGGGGGGAACGGACGGACTCGAGGAATTTCAGCTCACAATTGCGGAACAAGCATTCAAAAGGGCGGGCAAACGAACAGATCCCATTTGAGAAGCAGGTCGAATCATTATCACCCCAAGCCTCCCTCGACCACCCCCTCACCTCACACAGGCATTCCGCAGTAGTCTCTGCAGCTGAAACTAGGATACGACGAGCCCTTGGGGGCCGACCGACGCCACGCGACGCCCTCGCATCCCAAACAGAGTAAAGGTCATGAACATCTCCAAGCGCCACCGGCGGTCCGGCAAGGCAAAATCACCGCAGCCTCACCGTCCAAGAGCCCACGCTTGGGCATAAACACGGGTCGAAAGGGGTGCGGGAAAAGGGAAAGCGAAGCGGTATTAGCTCGTGAGACAAGCGGCACGCCTAGACTGCCTTGGCGGTCGCCTCGTCGAGCCACTTGTTCTTGCATGCATGCGACGCGCAGTAAGAAAGCCTGAGGAAAGGCAGAATTGGGATTGTTTTTGTGATTTCATGCAGGGAGAGGGGAGCCAGGCCAGGCTGGTCGTTGATTGGTATTTGTTGGGGCACGTGAGGCTGGGCTTGGAGAGTTCCCTCTTGAGCCTCCTCTTCTGCCTCACTTCGGTTTCGGCACAAAATTTGCCCATCATTGAAGTGAGAAACTGAGTCTGTTGTGTCTCGTTAGAGTCCATCTTGCCCATCATGGCGGAGAAACCTGATGTGCTCGTGTCGGTCGACCTGGGCACGACCTTTACAGGTGAGTCTCACACAGTCACACTCCTCCGCATGCTTCTCGCCTGCTCACTCACTCGCAGGTGTCGCCTGGGTGACGCCCAGAATGCCGCAGCAAGTCATCAGCGACTGGCCCGGTGACGGCGGCCAGAATGAACGCAAGGTGCCAACCACGCTCATCTACCACCCAGACGGCGTCACCGTATCATCCTGGGGCTTCCTCTGCGCGGGAGACGACAACGCTCCGGGCAAGATCCGCCGCGAGTTCTTCAAGGTCTTCCTGGACAGCTCGACTCTGGCCGCCGCCCAGCAGCAAGGGCTCGCCAACGCCCCTCAGACGACGGGCGAGTCGCAGCGCTTCGTCACGGATTACCTCCGCAGGATCTACGCGCACGTCAAGGAGACGGTCGAGGTCAAGACGGGGAGGCAGTCGTGGAAGGACAAGACGGTGACGTTCCTGTTCAGCGTGCCGACCACGTGGGAGCTGCACACGGACATCATTAACGCCTTCAAGTCGTGCATTCGCGATGCGGGCTTCGAGTCGGGCGGCATGAACCACACGGCCATTGTCGACTTGACCGAGGCCGAGGCCGCTGCCGTGGCTACCCTCAAGACGAGCCCCATCGCTTTCCAGCAGAACAGCCTCTTCCTAGCCATTGATGCCGGCGGTGGCACTACAGATCTGGCTCTCATGCGCATCACCTCAACCGACGCGGCCTTCCCGCAAATGTCCCAAGTCACAGCCGTCAACGGCCTCGGCGTGGGCGGCTCCCTCATCGACATAGCCTTCAAGGCCCTCGTGCAAACGCGCATCATGGCGTGGCCCGATGCCCTGGCCATGCTCCCTCACGACCTGCCGTCGCGCATGATGAGGAGCCCCTACTACATCAACCTCAAGCACAAGTTTGGCCAAAAGGCGTGGATGCAGGCGCCCGTCTTCAAGATCCAGATGGAGGGCGTGTCGTACGACTTTACGCACCCGGGCTTGGGCGTGCAGAACGGCCAGATGATTGTCACGAGGGAGGAGTTCCAGGCGCTGTTCGATATGCAGATCCAGGGGGTGGTGACGCGGATACAGCAGCAGCTGGACTGGGTGACGCAGAACCATCCTCATGAACAAGTGGTGAGCCTGACCGACATATGCCTGAGTCCTGACGGTCCTTGCTAACAAGAGCAGAGATACATGATCCTATCAGGCGGCCTGGGCAGCTCAGAATACGTCCGCGACGCCATCGGCGCGCGCTTCACAAACAACCCTCACCCCAACGCCATAGGAGTCGCCGTAGTCGACTGCGTAGACCCCCAGCTCGCCGTGGTCCGCGGCCTCCTCCACGACCAGCAACAACGCTGGGAAACCGGAAGCGTGTCGGTGCTTGCCTCCCGCATCGCCCGCGCCAGCTACGGAGTCATCGTGAAGCAGGTCTACTCGCCCGAGATGCACTTCGCCGAGGACATCCAGGACGACCCCTACGAGCCGGGCAAGAAGTGGGCCATGAACCAGATCCAGTGGCTGATTTGCAAAGGGGACATGGTCGACCCGAGCACCCCGCTGATCAAGCCCTTCAAGATTCGCCTGGCTGACGGGGAGCACACGAGGTCGTGGGATGCCGAGATTGTCATGTCGCTGAACGAAAAGAACTTTTTGCCCAGAAGCATGAAGCAGGGTGAGTACACACACAACCGTCTACTTGTGTAGAATGCATCTGACATGTGCAGCCGGCGCAACGAGACTATGTCGCGTCAAGAGCAACCTTGACGGCGTGCAGCAAGGCGAGCTGGTGCTCAAGCACAAGAGGGGAACCTGCTGGTCGAGAGGGTGGAAGTATTACCTGTGCGAGTTCGAGATTCGCGTCATCGTCGCCCCGGCAGACCTGCGCTTCGAGCTCTGGTTTGGAGGGCAGAGGTTCTCGGGCAATCACGAACCCATCGAGGTGAAATGGGGGTCTGCTCCGTAGAAAAGGGGGTGGGTTTATGCTGGTTTGTCGAGTTTAATGATTAGTCTCATGTATGAAATGGGTGTTTTGGCGACCGGTACATAAAGGCTAGAGGAGTAAATGATATCCAATATTGTATATGATGGATGTGAGTTGGGAGTGCTGAGTGGACATGTTCAATTGGAGTCTTATAACGTGAGCCCTACCCCAGAGCTCACACTTTGACGTCACCAACTCACCACAACTGAGAACATAACCATCTCGCGGCCATTATTGCGCAACAATACCAAGTAAATAATGGCATCTAAATCCCTCTATAAAGATAAAACCTCGCATCTACCACGGAAGCACCTTGCCATCCCACTGCACCAACTTCCCGCTGTAGTTATCCCGCGTCGCCTCATCCGTCACCTTGACAATCCCAGCCGTCACATCCTCAGTCTTCAACGGCGCCGCATCGTAGCCGAAATGAAGAGCACCGTTGTTTCCCAGGTCCGTCTGCACCCAACTATAGTGATCTTGTTAACCCTCGCGGCTGAAATAACAGGATGCCCGCTTACCCAGGATCGACCGGGAACGCGATAAGCGTCGGCTCCTCGCGATGGATGGCCTTTGTCAGCCAGTGAGCGACCACCTTTGACGTTCCGTAAGCCGCATTGGGCATGTCGAGCTGGTTCCTGCAGAAAATAACGTTATTACTCTTAAGAGCGCCTCGTCCCGTCTTACGGACCACGGTAAGCACGGCGTTGACGAAAACTCACTACGTAACAGCCACGTTAGCACATGATCAAGAGTGGGAAGAAACGCAAGCGACACAACATACCTCGAGATAGGCAGAACACGAGCCAATAGTAATCCACTTCCCCTGCTTCGCCTTCTTCAACAACGGCAAGGTAGCCTGGTACGTCCAGACCAGGCCGTACACATTGGGCACGTAATGCCCCTCGATGTCCTCGACGGTCAGCTCCGAGACCTTGGGCCAAGAGTAGCACACCCCGGCATTGGCAATCACGACGTCCAAGTGGTCGATGCCCTGTGCCTCGAGCTGTTTGATCGCTGCAACTGCGTCGGCCTGGATGGTGATGTCGAGCTTGACGACGACGAGCGAGGAGCCTTGGCCCTTTTGCAGAGTGGCCAGGGACTCGGAAGTTGCGTGACTAGGGTCACGGACGGCGGCGACGACGGTGTGGCTCGGCTTGGCCAGGTATTGCGCTGCGAGGCCCTTGCCGATGCCCCTGTTGGCGCCGGTTATGAGGATGATGGTGGGTGACATGATGCGGTTGAGTTGAGAGATGAAGAGTGAGTGTGAGTGTGCTTGTTGATTCGATTTCTCTTTGAGTTCTGCCAACAAAGGCTTTTTAAATATTCGGTGCATCTGTTTGGGATTATAAATTGTCTATTAAACATGACGGGTACGTAGTGATGACTGATCCAACGTTATGTGACAACCAACACCAAACAACGTTACGAGCCACGCAGCTGACATTTCTCTGCGGTGTCCACCCTGACGCCTTACAACCCACGTGGTTATACGATAAGTAGGTAGTTAAATAATTAAAAAAGACACAAAATCAAAAAGGTCGTGGATTTGCATTTTGGAAGGGTAGGCAGTTAACTAAGGCCATGCGACCCCGAGATTGGTACAGTGGGTGGCTGAGTGATGTGCTGCCATTCTCGACAGCCATGCAACCAGTTGGCAGTATCATGCTCGAGCAATACTCTGAGTGGCACATCTCAAAAGGCCTTGCGTAGCGTTTATGATGCAATATCACCGTATTTATTAGTTGTCACTGACGTAGAGGCCAAAATGGTTATTTGATCTCTCTTCCGTATTGTGGTACTCCCACCACAGAATTCTACGATGATGGCCAACGTCCATGCCCGAAGATGTTTCACTCGGAACGTTTTCCAAGTTATATCTCCTTGTAAGAGCCGGGTGAAGAGGTTCAACAACTGCGTCTTTTATCCAGTGCCTCTATTCGGAATCCTAAATTGCATTAAGCATCGATTACATAACGGCACATGCTATAAAGTGAAGACTGATCTTTAACGTTCAATGTCATTTAGGTACCAGATGCGACAACAACGCCAACCACCAACCAACCACGTTCAGGATCTTCAGGTTACCACTGAATGCTGTTGAAATTCGCTTGCAATGTCCATTCTGACGCCTTCAAGTTGCTGTCATTCCCATTGAATCATGCACATACCATCAACTTCCTCAACGTGGCCTCCAATCGCTCCCAATCCTCCTCCTCATACTCTCCAGCTCCAATGCGATAAACAATCCCAAGAGCCTCGTCATAATCACAGCCCATTGCAGCCTGAACAAACTTATTACAAATCAGGGGACGATTCCATCGGAACCGCCAGGCAATCCACACCGCCTCTGCAATGTGCGACTTCTTCGTAAACTCCCAGTCGCCCTCCCAATCAAGAGCCTTGCCCATTTCCGCGTCGTAGTATTCTCGATACCGCTCAAGCGCCTCAGGAGAGTCCTCGTCGGACACGACCGGCCACCCGTACGTCAGAGGATCCCAGTCGCGCATGATCCACGATGGATATTTGCAGTAGCCCAGAAAGCGCGGCATCGTCTGGGCGAATTCCCAGTTGATGACGCCCGTGACGTTGCCTTGGTCGTCGACGAGGATGTTTCGCGCGTCGAGGTGCGGGTGGCAGAGAACGAAGCCGCGTCCGGAATCACGCGGTACGCTGCTTATGACGGTGTCCATTATCTTTCTTACTCCCTTGTCGTACTCATCAATATCTCTGCACATGGTCGTCTCCCAGCGAATGTACGTGTCCGTAGAGTCGTATACACGACCGCTCACCACTCGAACCCACTCGTTATGCAACGAGCGTTCGAAAGTCTCCCCAATGTGAAAGGGACCATCCGGGTGTACACCTGGTCCTGGCTCAGGCCTAAGTGTTCCGATGAGGCCAAAAGTCATGTTTGACAACTGGGCCATGGTATTTGCTACGTTTGTGAGAATCTTCAAGCGCATCTCTTCTCGAGACAAGGCCCCCGGGCCCGGAGGGTCCTCGAACCAAACCTCTGACACTCGCCTGCCAGGCAGGAAGCTTATGCAAATGTACGGTATTCCCAGTCGGTTACGGTGGGTTGAGCTTTGGCAAATGACTTCGGGAACCGGGATGGTGGTCCTTTCGCGAATGACGGAGAGGGTCTTGATGTGAGACTCTATAGCCGTGCTCCAAGAAGGGAACAAGCCTTCGTTGCGCGACCCCATGGGGACCCAGATGACGAACTTGATCGTCTCCAGCTCGAGCGTCTCCAGCTCGACCACGAAGGCGATGTCGACCAAGCCCGAGAAGGTGTCGACTAGCCTGCCGTGGGAGCATGGGAAGGACAAGTGTGTTTTGGCGATGTGCAACGCGAAATCAATAATATGCTCGGGGGTAACGGTGAGAAATGAAGTCTGATACTCTGGAACTCTCATCGACGTCTCGCTCAAGAAAGGCGGGATTCCCGCTGCTGTGTAAGGACACATGAGTGCCGAGGGTATGATATGTGGATGGTGTCTCGCTCTTTGTAGATGCGCGCCTACTGAACCTAATGCAAGGGCTAGAATAATAAAGCATAACTTCGTATGGATTTGGAAAACATGTACCCCAATAACAATGATGGACAGAAAGAGCCACTACTTCTATTCACGTTCACGGAAGGACGGATCTGCTGGCTTTTGCGGCTTGCATGATAATCTCATCGTGATTCATTCCCCCTTTAGGTACTTTAGGCTAGTCCTCCGTGAATGCCTACCAATTAAAGTGACAGTCGTTCTCTCACAGCCATGGAGGAAGTATGCTTCGGAACTGGATGATTCTCTAACTGGATACACTTTATACTGTTCACTACAGAGCCCAACTTCGGAATACCTGGGGAGACGGGCTTGAAGATTGTGTACAATGGCCGTGACTGAATGAAGACAGTTTTCCACGTCACATTCGCTCAATGATTCAGTCTCCAGCGCGGTGTAATGTGCCCCAAAAGTATTTAGGGGCCTCTTTCCAAGTTCCACTCCGAGAGACATTGATTGCTTGTGGCAGGATCCTACGAGTGCCTGTTGTCTACCGAGCACTTTCTTTTTCAGTTCAAGGTGCAACTTGGCCACTTACGTTGCTTTTCTCGGAACCGCGTCTTAAAACGGAAGTCAGTGGGATTGATAAAATGACCTGAAGCCCTCCGGTGGCCGCCGCAGGGAGAGCACATCATCCTCATGAACCCACACCGCCCATCTACAGCAAAACCACGCTTCACTCCCGTCCCTGTAGACCGGCAAGAAAAAATTGTTTTACGCAGCCGTCAATTTCAGTTCTCGCTGATAAACGTCGACAGGGGAGTCGGCATGAGCGAATTTGAACCTTGAGCCTCATCATTGCTGCATCCTTCCTCTTCTCGGCTCGGATATATCAGAAGTCAATGCCCCGATCTCTGGAGATGCCACGGACTTTCTACCCCAAAGCAGAAAGCTATCCGCTGCAAGGGAAAGGGACGATTCAGCTTGTCAGATTGTGGCTGGCCTAGTCGGAAACCCTCCTATCACGACGGCCGGTTTCAAGCTGTTGGTTCTTAGTACATGCAGGGACTCCAGTTAGTGAGGCCAACGCACCCGTCATCTCTCTGAGGGAAAGAAACAAAATTATTCACGAAATCACTGCCAAGAACTACGTGGTATACTTCTTTCCGAGCACGTGAGGCTCAAGTTTGATCATCGCGGAGGAATTCCGTGGAGAAGTCTCGAGAACCCCAAGTGCGGCAGCCATGGTCTGAGGTCTTCCCTTGTCACTTTTCCGCTTACAGAAAGTGGAAAAGGTCCCGTTGTTTGGCTCATGCGACACGCAACGGTGAGGTTGGAAACGGTGGTGACGGTCACTGCTGAGCCTCCTTGGCTGCGAGGCAGAGGAGGCGCAGCATGCTCAGTCAAAGCAGCACCCAACTTTTGTGAGCGTGACTAATAACTAGCACTTTGAACGTTTGACTAACGGGGAGAACTGCGTTCCTCCTTCATCCGAACGCTCATAGCCCTACGGATGCGAGTCGGAGTGAGAGCCCTTGGGCAATTAATAAAGGAGCCAACTCTGGGTACGCGCGTCTCTTCGGCTCCGAACTCTGAACACCCAATTTCGGCCCCCCCTCACTTAAGACGTCGTTCACGTGTCATGCGCCTCAGCGCTTCCAGTTTGTTTCGGGACACTGACTATTAATAAAAAGCCTAAAGTATTTTACATATTAATTT